>OZ005734.1:87675720-87775720 GCA_963930755.1 Eudasyphora cyanicolor | reverse complement strand
CGATTGGTTGAAATTTGTGGTTTTTGTTAAGAAGTGAAATCTAGAGGGACATTTGTATGGAGGCTACACCAAAACATGGGCCTATGACTACCGTTGTTCATGCGAAGGATTCGGGGTATAAATAAACCCCAGGTACCAATTTTCAGCCCGATCAGTTGACATTTGTGGTCTTTATGGGGCTAAGAAGGCAACTCGTGGAGATGCTTAATAAGGGGACTTTATCAAAAAATGGACCGATATGGCCCATTTTCAATACCAAGTTACCTGAGGCTGCAAGAAGTATCTATACCAAATTTCCATTTAGCTCAATTATTGTAGACTCTAGCGTGAATACAATAGACGGACAGACGGACATGGTTAAATCGTCTTAGAATTTTACGACGATTAAGAATATATATTCTTTATGGGACTTCAGATCAATGTTAATAGGTGTTACAAACTTAGTTACAAAATAAATAAACCCCCTATCCTATGGTGTAGGGGGTTGTTTTCTTGAAAATTATTCTAAAATTTTATTCTTATTTAAACCCCCGTTTCGAAAGCCATAAACATGTGCTAGACTAGTTACCATACAACTGAACTGTGTATATTTTCCCCTGACCATATATTTTATGGTTTGTTATGGTTTTGGGTTTATGATGATGACGACGACTACGACTACGATGATGATAATGGTGATGCTGAAATTTTATTTGTAACAAAAAATCTGTTAACTAAATGAAAAACAAGTAAGAAAGTTTCAGTCGGGTAAACCGACTAAGGTATACCCTCACTTTGTGAGTAATGTAATATATAACATTACACCAATAAATCTGTCAATTTGTGTGGGAGGTACCAGAAGGGGTTTTCCAAAAACACGTATTTTTCGGTAAATACATTGCATTGTGCTGAACTATAAGCGTTTATGTGCACTGGTATATTAAAGTTACGAGCTATGTAATTTTGGTATGATTTGGTCATTTCGTGTGGGAGGTACAAAAAGGGACGGGGTGATAACGCCCACTTTTTACAGGACTATAGGCACTATAACAGCATTACACTGTACAAAATTTCAAGTATTTGTATGCACTGGTATTAAAGTTACAAGCCGTTTACTTTTGGTACGAAATGGTCCATTTGTGTGGGAGGTACCAAAAGGGGCTGTACAATAATGCCCATTTTTTACCGGACTATAGGCGCTACAAACACATTATTCTGAAGACAATTTCAAGCATTTTTATGCACTTGTGTTAAAGTTATAAGCAGTTAAATTTTGATGCAAAATGGTCCATTTGTGTGGGAGGTACCAAAAGGGGCATGCCAACTTCACCCATTTTTCTCGAGTTAATAGCGACTAATATACTAATGTTATGTGCAGAATTTCAAAAGATTCGAGTAAGTAGTATAGAAGTTATTAAAGAATCAATATTTCACTAAATTTTAACCCTTTGTGTGGGAGGTACCAGAAGGAGTAGACCAATATGGCCCATCTTCGAACTCATCCGGAGATAGATCAAAATATTACCACATACCAAATTTGAAGTCAATCGGTTACTCCTTTCGAGAGTTATCGTGCGCACCAGCCAGCAGACACACAGACAGACAGACAGACAGACAGACAGACAGACGGACGGACATTGCTCATTCGACTTAAAATGACCCAAAACGGATTTCCTCCGAACATACTTAGGGTCTTAGATCACTCCTTCGATGTGTTACACTTTTTTCCGTAGCAAATGATATATACCCTCGTCACACTAAAGTGAGGGTATAAATATTACATGTAAAATGAAGAACTTTCTAACAAACCAACACACGTAAACGTTTTCACATGAAGTATTTAAATATCCGGTACAAACGTTTTTTATTTTCTGTTTTTGAAAGATGAACTTCTATATTTATGGCACAGCAGATGGTGAATAGGAGAAGCACCAAAAGGTAAAACAGAAACATTATTTTCTTGTAACAATAAAAGCCAAAGGACTAACACCTGATATGATTTTATTGTTGCGGGTAGTTGAGGGGAATCTTGTTTGGAAAGTGTTGTTTATATACCAAAAATGTTATTAATTTTAATTGGTTGTGTTGTTTATATTCCAAAAATGTTATTAATTTTAATTGGTTTTAGGAAACAAAGTGTTTATGAATTTGTCTATGTATACAGGAACAGTAAAGAATTTTTTGAGTTTATGTAAAATTTTGCTAACAAATTATTTTTTGATTTAATTGAATGTAGTTAAGGTTTTCGGTTTTAATTTCATTAATGATTTATTAGAATTGTTCGTTCTAATATACATAATAATTTGGGCTAACATTCGAGTAGCTCATAAAATTAGGCCGGCATTTGACAGGCTAATAGAAATAGGGTACCCTTATATTAGGCAAAACATTTTGAGAGTAATTACGGTCCTTGGTTTTTATTGAAATAATGATAAACTATAATTATATGAACCTATACAAAATGTACACCTAAAAGTAGGCTAACGATTTCAGGGTTTCTGGAATTATTTAAAAAAATCAAGTGTTTCATGGGACAAATAAATTACTTTGCCATAAACATGTAGAATTTTTACTTATAAAGGGGAAACAAATGTTAACTTAACTAAAGGGAAAACATTATTTATTTATCCTAAAAGTACACTCTGGAAGTTAGTTGACAATTCTCTTGTGATTACATTTATAGTAATATCGTACGTAATATCAGTATAAAATTTTAGGCAAACGTTTTAAAATACCCCTAGAAGTAGGTAACATATTTATGGGGTTTCTAAATTTGGGCACACAAATTTATGCGTGGCGATTTATTTCCAGTAATATGAACTCAACTGAGATCATTTCTTATTTATAGCCTGATTTGAGAAATTTTTTGTAAAAAATAAATCTTTTTATTTAAAATAAATGGGATTGTTGATTTATACATTTAAACAATGAGTAGTTTTAAGCGTAAGCATCACATAAAATATGGCTTCCAAATGTAGGCAAACTAACGAAGAGACTCATAGTGAAGTAGTTAAAAATAGTGAGGTTTCCAAAAGGTAGAAAAATACATATAAGCCATCAATGTAAAGTCGAATTTATTATAAGTTATGTGTCAAAATATAATTTGATAATTTAATTTTCATAAATTAGGCTGAACTGAAGCCAGAATTATTAATATTATAATATTGAATAAAAAATTGGTTAAAATCATCTTGAAGGTTAAATGACTCCTGAATATGGCCTAAGATCTATATGACACCTAAAAGTATGCGAACAATTTCGTGTATCATCTATATGTATTCGTGATATGAATATCTCAAATCGTGTTTGAAAGATAAGGGCGGAACGATATGGCAAAGGACATAAAAACATTAATTAACTGATAATGAGTCCTCCAATCAGAAGCTTCATTTTGATATTTAAAAAAAGAGGTGTTATTTAAGGGAATCATTGCACGTTTATTAATGGAAAGCAATATCAGTCTTATGGTTCATGACATATTCCATCACCAATTCGCACATTGAGCCTTCATTGAACCTTAAATTACAGAGAAATTTTTATGAAATCAAAATTTCAAACAATCCTATGTTTTTTTTTTAAATTTTCCCAATACATCCCTTACCTGAAAATATCTTTCTAGATATTCGTATCACAATGATTTAAAACCCAATTCAAAATCATGTGCATATTATGACCATATCGAGTGCAGTGGAGCTATACTAATTTTCCGTTTAAACCGGATATCCGCTTAGAGGTATTGTTGAGACAAAGGATTTGTTTTGTTGGTCCATGTCTTCCACATATCTGTTTTCAACAATTCACTTGGCAACGAAATTCGAAAGGGCACAGGACAGGCCAGGAAGAAAGCAGAATATTATTTTAAAAAATATTTGCTTTTTTTTTTAAATATTTATGAAGTGTACTTCTCTCATGTTTGTTTAGAATATCCCTCTTGACAGAAAAATATCCTCCCTCTCTCGTTACCATTTGCCGAGAAATGTAATCCTTAAAGTATGCCAAGATTTATGTGAATTGTGTAATACGAACGGAGTCTTATTGTTTTCATTTTGTTATGTTCTACTTGAAAATAATTAGAAAAGATTTGAGGATTACATGCCATCATATAATTCTCATGTTTGCAATGGAACAAGACGACAATGATGACGATGATGATGACAAATCTCTTATGGTAGCCAAGTAAAGGAGGGGTCAGGAGGAGTTTGAGGGCATAACGAGAGCCCTCTAAAGTATGCATCATATTTTATAAATAATATAATATATCTTGTGCTTTTATAGCTGAGCGAGAGATTAGGAAATGCTCTAAAACATATGTGTGTTTTATTTATGATGACAAATTTAAAACATATTTTAAAGGAAAAGCGGTGTGTAGACTTCATGCCAGTTGCTATATAATTTAAGAAGCCATGTTTAATCACCTTAAGGCTTAACACTAAACTCAAAAAGGGTCTGATAGTCATATATTGTAGTTTCACGTAAACTACAATATCTTGAGGGAAATTATATGTCTCTTTAGCATAGCTTTTAGCTTAGATTAATCGAAATGGACTAGGTCAATTTATATCATTTAGCAACAAAATGTTCACAAAACCTCTTTATGTATGAGTTCATATTTATTTAACTACATTGATTGTATCTAGCCTAACCTTAGGAGGAACATACAAATCAAATCACTATGGCATACTTTTAGAGGAGTGAATGGAATAAGACTACAGAGCAGACGTCAGTATGTTTACAAATCTATATTTTTAAAATCTATTTATTTACTTTATGAATAGAAGCATAAATTAAAAAGTAAGATTCCGAAGAACGTTTTGAAATTGAGTTACACAATTGCATACTTTAGGGATCTATAAAATAAAAACAAGTTATGCTCTTATATGTTAAGAGAAATATTTTGATAAATAATTATTTCTAGAAACTAAGCAACAGAAATTAACTTTGCAATAAGTAGATTGTTTTCAAAAAAAAAAAAAAATATATATTTCGAACATATTTTCAGGTGTTAGGAATACCCAGAAAGCAGCTTTATAGTATAAATCAGTGTGTAAACAAAATTATTTTTACAAATTCCTCTTTTACTTTATTCCATAGACAATAAGCTTATATAAAAAAGTTCTAGGGATACTTTTTGATAATAAGTTACACAATTGCATACTTTTAGGATATACACAAAAAAACAACAAAAACAAACTATGCAATATGTTAAGGGGATTATTTTGATAAAGAATTGTTTCGAAATAAAACTATGCAACATAAATTAACTTTGGAGTAACAAAATTGTTTCCCTCCAAAAAAGAAGAACAACAATTTCCGAAGTTAAGGGAGTTGGAAGTGGTTAAACAGTGGCCAAGTGTTAACCTAAAATATGATCTAGTCGTCATAGTAGTAAATATTATATAAATACTAGATGTGGTGGTGAAAGTGTTGTTCTTTTAGACTTATACACATACTTAATGTAAATGTACTGGTTTACTATATATCTCTGAGTTTAGATGTATATAAAAAATATCAACAACAACACAAACATAAAACTGCAACTATAAAAATTAAAATGCTTAAGGGCTTAGCAAACAATGAAACAGTTTAACATACAGGACCAGAAGGACCTCTTGCTTTTGTGACGGGGAAGTGGGTGGGATGGTGATGTTTCTGTTATGCTTTGTGGTTTTTTCCTCAGTAGTTTGTCGAACAAATCTCAGCATTCTTTTTGAGGCAAATGAAGAGGTATACGTTGTAGCATAACATTTACAAGGAAAATGTGGCATCCTCATTATGATCACCAGAATAAAACAACACATTAGGATGCCCCGCAATGATATTGAATAAAATTTTTTGCAATTTTTTGAATATCTTTTGATTTAGATAATAAACATATCGATACCTCCATTCTGCTAAGTCGAATGAGGTCGTTTTTCAGAAGAGGCAATCAAAGTGTTATTACATTTTTAAATTTGTATTGAATTCTTTTATAGTGTAACTCGAATGACCTGTACTGTTTTGTGCATAACTTTGAATTGGGTTGACGTATAAACACCAAATTTTGACTGAATATAAATTGGAATATTTAGAATAGAAACGTGAGAGATCGACTTAGCATACATTTATTTTATTAAGTCGCATTGTTGTTAATAATAGTATCTCAAAACTTAATATTTAATCTCTGCGAGAAGGTACTATTTTTGGCCCATTTTGTCGCTAGAATCCTAAAAAACCGTCGACAATCCTTTATTTGATCTTTTGAAAATGGTACTATATGTGGGGCCTTAATCTCTAGAAGAATGTACCATATTTGAGCTTTTTTTGCTCAATTCTGCAACAGAAAAAAAAGAATCTTAAAAGTTAATAGTTCAATTCTGGGAGAAGGTACTACATATGTATGAACCATTGAGTACAATTTTTACCGCTAGAATACATCGAATAGATCGACAATCCTTTATTTTGTGATCTTTCGAAAATGGTACTATTTTGGGCCTATTTTGCAAGAAAAGTGCGAAAGTAAATTTAATCTCTTAAAGATAGTATTATTTATTTATTTATTTATATGAATTACAATACAAAGTAAATTTATATTCTAATTATAAGGTCCAGGGAAAGGCCGGGTTACAAAGACCATATGGCTAAATTTTTGCAGCGACAGACCAGAGCCTCTGGTGGGAATCGAACCCACGACCCCCAAACTCATAGGCGAGTACGCTACCAACTTACCTAGTGGGGCGCTCGAAAGTATTATATTTTACTAAAAATTTACGAATTTCGAAAGGAACTTTTAATGATCTCCATTTTTTTATCTTAACTATACTATTTTTGGACCCTTTTGAAAAGGGTACTACATTTGGGTCTCTTTAGCCAAATTTTACCAAAAGAATATATTATAATTTAATCTCTAGAAGAATGTACCATATTGGGGCCCTTTTTGTTCCCTTATACACAAAATTAACTTAACTTCAATTGTACGACAAGGTACCATTCTGGGCCTATTTTGTTCTCTTATTAGCGCTAGTGTCTCTCCTCCTTATCTAAAAAGAACTGTGATCTTCGGCAATTCTTTATAATGCGATCTTTCGAAAATAGTTCTATTTTGGGCTCGTTTTGCAAGAAAAGTACGAAATGTACTATTATTTAGTCTGTAGAAGAATGTTTCTATGTGGTCCATTTTACTAAAAGTTTACGAATTTCGAAAGGGCTTTTTAATGCTCCTCTTCATAGCGTAAGATGGTCCACGTTCTACATTTTATTATCTTTATTATACTATTTTTGGTCCCATTATTTCCACTTTCTACCGCTAGGAGTACACATTTATCTCTTCCTAATCTTAGAAAACCTTCAAAATTCCTTTATTATTTGATCTTTTGAAATGGGTACTATTTCTAATGGTCAAAAACTGGGATACTTTTATTTTTTCACTTCAAGAGTATTTTTGCGTCGTATCGCTTTATCATGCGGTATTTTATTGGCCACAGAAAAAGAATAGTCATATATTTAGATATGAAGAAAAAATTTATAAATAATTTCCTATAGTGATATCTTAGGTAAAACTGCTATATTTTTCCTGGAAATTAATATAACTAAAAAATTTAATACAAAAAATACAGACTTCATATAAAAAATATTTTTTTAGGAATTGTATTTATTGATATTTTCCACTGCATTTGTTGTTAAAATGTTTAACTCTTTTATTTTTCATTAAATGATGAAAACTACTTATTTTTTTGCGGTGTAATTTGTGTGGAGATTTTGTCCGATTTCTCTTTCATATGAGACGGGAGCCATCTCATCAAAAGCGGAAGCAAACAAGACACACTTATGAGACATTCCGTGTTATACATAAAACATTTGAAATTTGAGAAAAAATAATTTGGACCGAAATATTCATATTCGATCGATAATAGCTCATTTTACAATAGAATGTTAATGCGTAATTTAACTGAACCGTTCAGAGTCAAAACGAGAAGGGGTTCTAATAAGAATCGAACCCACAACCAAATTTAGTTGGCACAAATCAGGGTGTGGGACTTTAAATAAGGAACTTCATGCGATTAAATATAACAGTTAATTTTATTGAAATAAATTGCAAAATCTGGTGAATAATAATTGATACTAATAAACTTATTTTGCCAAGATATTTAGGGATTATTTCGCTATAAAATGCCTCAGATAATATTCTCTGGTACACTCGCATTTGCCCTGGTGCAAAAAAATATGTTAAACTTGTGGTTATTAAAAAAGTTTATGATGCATCATGTATAAACTACTAAAAACAACTCTTGTTGTACTTTTTCTTCCTCCTCTTGGTAGTAGTCGACAAAATTAAAATATATACATACATATACTGTATACAATAAAAAGAAGAAAGCTGGGGGACCTTGTCATCCAAACCTCTCAACTTAGTCCCCCACTAAACCTTACACTAACGAACCTTCTTCCCTGGGCGGCGTAATAAGAAAATATGAAAAGAAATGAGATATTTTTTTTGCAAAACATAAATAAAAACCAAAGTTCATCTACTCATCACGTTCGAGGTTCGTAGCGCAGCGCACCAACAACAACAAACTTACATTACATTTTAAATGTAAAACATTATTACGGCCTACAAGTATGCAATGCTTTTGGGCTCTTGTTTGCCGCCTTCGCAGTGGCAACACAAAACTTGTTGATTAAATATTTAGAAAAATTCTCTTGCAGAAAATCGCAGAATCCCTCTTCAACCCACCCCTTACACATATGCTTTGAAAAATGCACGTGGAAAACTTCAAAGAGAAGCTAATAAAGATTTATTATGAAATATGATTTTAATTGTTGTTTCTTTGAACAGCTGGTTGTCGAAACTTTATCTTTTATCTTCCTGAACAGCCAGACTTCTCAAAATGTTTAATGCTTTTTCTTTGGCATTTGG
Source organism: Eudasyphora cyanicolor (assembly GCA_963930755.1). Lineage (NCBI taxonomy): Eukaryota > Metazoa > Arthropoda > Insecta > Diptera > Muscidae > Eudasyphora > Eudasyphora cyanicolor. The sequence continues at coordinate 87,766,848 of OZ005734.1, read as the reverse complement.
CCTAAGGCAATGACTTTTTGTTGAAACGAAAGTTTCATAGGAAATATTTCGTTTGTAAATTAGTTATTTCTCCTCTGTTGAGGCTAAAAGAAATCAAGGGAGAGTTTTAGAAATGTATTTTAAATTATTTTATTTTAAATTAGATATAAAAATATGAAAACTTTAATAGGGAAGCTTAAAATGGGATATTCTTTTCAAATATTTTAAATAAAACGTAAAATATGAGAAATGTAAACGAAATAGAAAGAAATGCCCAGAATGGTACCTTGTCGTACAATTGAACTATCAAGTTTTAAGTTAATTTTGTTTATAAGGGAACAAAAAGGGCCCCAATATGGTACATTCTTTTAGAGATTAAATTATAATATATTCTTTTGGTAAAATTTGACTAAAGGGACCCAAATGTAGTACCCTTTTCAAAAGGGTCCAAAAATAGTATAGTTAAGACAAAAAATGGAGATCATTAAAAGTTCCTTTCGAAATTCGTAAATTCGTAAATTTTTAGTAAAATATAATACTTTCGAGCGCCCCAGTAGGTAAGTTGGTAGCGTACTCGCCTATGAGTTTGGGGGTCGTGGGTTCGATTCCCACCAGAGGCTCTGGTCTGTCGCTGCAAACATTTAGCCATATGGTCTTTGTAACCCGGCCTTTCCCTGGACCTTAAAATTAGAATATAAATTTACTTTGTATTGTAATTCAAATAAATAAATAAATAAATAAATAAATAATGAATAATTTAATAGAGAAGCTTTATAATATGATATTTTTTTAAGCTAGATTTTTTTCGAATTTTTTTAAATAAATCGCAAAATATGAAAAATGCAAAAGGGAAGCTATAAGAAGATATTTTCCAGTTTCTCTTTTTATATGCATTATTAATGTTTTTTCAAAAAATATCTTGCCTACTTATAGGCTTTGAAATAATAAAATTCAGCCTTTTATTCATAACAAAGTCTGCACGTTTTTGCACCTACTCAAAATAAACAAATAGCCTAGACTGCTTTTAGGCGTCTGATTCACGTCATTTGCATTAATTTGGTTTCTCTTTGTTTTTCTTGCGCTTTAACAAACAAACATTTACGACTTGTTTAACAAAACGATTTTTTCTCTTCATTGTTGTTGTTTGTTCTAAGGAAAACATAATAAAAACGGAATGAAAAATATGTACTTATGTATGTACGAGTATAATTGCCTGGTTTTGTAAACACGGTCATTTGCACATAAAAAAAACTCTCTCACACACACAAAAATAAATAACATGAGGAGAAAGAAAGAAATCTGGGACTGTGCCTATGTTCTATAAAAAAAAAATATTAGTTGAAAAAACACAAACACACACATTAATAATATATCTTTGTGTATGAGTGCATATACTATAAATAATATTCCATATTATACATATACATGTACTCAAACTATACAAAAATCTGCAAATGACAGTTAACATGACAGTTGCAATGTGTTGATAGTCTATATGTAAAGAAAAAACACAACAAATAGTAATGATAAAATAACATACGGGCGTATGCGGGCATTGTACTGCGACTGATGGACAAGGAAAATCTACGAGTACATACATACTTACATTAAAACACAGTTTGTTGAAAAAATCCCTAACCCATCCACAGAGAAAAGTTTTGAATAAATTGTATGCTGTGCAAATTGTCTATTATTAAATTTAAAATGTAAAGTCTAAGGTTGGGGGAGAACGAATTTCAGAGCACACTTTTAGGTGCTCGTTAATTAAAAATAGATTAGACATGGCAATATCAGGCGTGTTTTATTTGGAAAGTGGAACCTGTGCCAAATTGGTGACGAATTTATTTCAAATGCCGTCAATTCACAATTTTGCGCCTATAAGTCTTACACTAAAATTTGAGGAGAAAAAAAGTAACTAAAGTTTACCACAAAAACTCGGCACATTTTGTTTGTGCATAACAGTTTCTGGTGTAATGCGGTGTCCTAAACACAAAAAAAAATATTTCAAAAATTTTACGGTACATTTAAAATAAATTTCTTAGAAATTTTTTTTTAACAAAAAAATTCCCTTCATTAAATTAAAGGAAATTATCATGACTACAAATGATAAATGATGACGATTTGTAACACATCGATGGAGTGACCTAAGAGATGTCCGTCACCCTGTATCTATCTGTCTGGTTGGAGCGCACAATTAGTTTTAAACAGGATTAACCGATTGACTTCAAATTTGGTATGTGTCAATAATTTTTTCTATCTCAGGCGAAGGTCAAATATGGACTATGTTGGTCCACTCCTTCGAGGAGTCACAATTTAGTGAAATATTGATTATCTCATAACTTGTATACTACTCCTCAGAATCTTTCACAATTCCACAAATGGTATTAGTTTCTTGGTCGCTATCATCTTGAGAAAAATGGGCGAATAGAATACAAAAATTCAAACTGCAAGGTTTCAGCTAAATTTCTTAGAAAATGTGGTGTTTATGGCTTAAATAAGACTTTTTGGGAGCGACATATATATGTGGACTATAACAAAATACGAACTGATTCAAAAAATGTTTACTGCGATGACTTATTGTCTTAATTAAATACAAACTGCAAAGATTCAGATAAAATGCTTCGAAAATATGGTATTTATGGCTTAAATACGTATATTTTGGAGCGACCTCTATAGGGTGAATACAACAAGATATAAACCGATTTGTAAAATTGTTTGCTTTGATTAATTCTTGTCAAAATAGAATACAAACTGCAAAGTTTCTGCTAAATTGCTTTCAAAATGTGGTATCTATGGCTGAAAAGCCGTATTTTGGAGCGACCTCTATAGGGGAGCTATATCAAAACATTGACAGATATTGCCCATTTACAATCCCAAACAACCTGCAACTATAAGAAATACAGGGTCTCCCATATTCGACGGACCCATCTGGCAACGCCATAACTTTTGACAGAGATGTCAGATCGCTTAATGACATACCGCGTTTGAAGCGTCAGTCCAAGCAGATTTTTACCATGGAACAATACACGCTACGCGAGCGCTCTGAAATAGTTGAAATTTACATTCAACAGAAGAAGTCAAGTCAACGTGCTTTTAAAATATTAAAAAATGTGAGAAGTGCGCCTTCTAAGAACACCATTAAGCGTTTATACGAAAAATTTTCGACTGGTGAGGCTCTTTCTAATCCGAAGAGGCCAAATAAAAGTCGACCAAGGCGATCGGCCGAGAATATCGCTGCCGTACGAGCCAGTGTTGAGAGGTCCCCAAGAACATCCCAAAAACGCCGTTCTCAGCAGTTGGGCATGGCTCGGTCCACTTTACAACGGATTATTCGCGTTGATTTGCATTTGTTCCCGTACAAAATTCAATTGACGCAAAGATTGTTGCCTGCGGACAAGCCTCGTCGATTGGAATGGGCCCAACGAGTCCGTGGGTCCGTCGAATATGGGCAACCCTGTATTTCTACAAAATTTTATCAACCTAGCTCTATTATTACGGACTGTAGCGTGATTGCAACAGATGGAAGGACATGGCTAAATCGTCTTAGAATTTTACGACTATTAAGTATATATATATATATAGTTATGGGGTCTCAGATCAATCTTTCGATGTATTACAAACGGAGTGACAAAACGAGTATACCTCACATCTTATGGTGGAGGGTATAAAAATGGGTGACGGACGGACATTGCCCAATTTACTTAAAATGGCCCAATGCGGAGTTACGCTAAATATACGTGAGGTCTTATTTCACTCCTGCGATTTGTTACACATTCGGTCGGTAGCAAATGATATGTACCCTCCTCCACTAAAGTGTGGTTAATAAATTATTACGTTCTGGGCAATAAATTACGAGGGCGGTCTAACAAAAATCACAACAAAATTGTGAATTGGTTCTTTATTCCTCAATATAATCTCCTTTTAGCTCAATACTCTTTTTCTAGCAATTTTCAATAGCTTCGATACCCTGTTTATAGTAAGAACTGTCTAGCTCCTGAGGACAGCCAGCTACCGCTATCTTAATACTACTTCATTCCTGCAAATCTTTTTCCGTCTAACCATTTTTTCACGTTTGAAAACAAAAAATTATCCGGGAAAACTAAATCTGGCGAATAAGGTACACGCTGAAGCAATTCGAACTATAATTCATTGATTTTCGCAATCACAATAGTGGATGTGTGAACTGGTGCATTGTCTTGATTGTGAGCAAACGTGGCACCCATCGAGTTTTCCGTCAATATGCGATGTATAGCACTTTTTGAAATGCCTATGAATTAAGCTAGCTCACGAACCTTCAACCGAAGGTCTTCCAATACCAATGTGTGGATTTTTAGCCATTTATAGCATAGACACCTCAATTGGTCGACCACTACGGTGTTCGTCTTGGCAGCTGATACTGCCCCGTTAAAACTCTGCCACTCAGTATTTTATAGTTGCAAACGAAGAAGGACACCCCCCCCCCCAAAATAGAATCTAGCTCGGTTTTAATATTAGCTGGAATGAGACCTTTCAAATGAAAGTATTGTATTACATACCGGTGACCAATTTTTTTGCATGTTTATAAATTCACTAAGATTGTTTATTTTTAGTGCTCGAAAAAAAAGTAAACAACGTGGCGCCTTGAAACTTGAACATATGTTTTAGAAGGTTGCCACTTTTTACGAAAGTACTTTTTTTCAAACTACTACCGCCATCTATATGTCAGGTCGGCTAATTTTGAGATCGCCCTCGTATCTAAAAGTGTACCAGAAAGAAAACTTTTTAAAAATATCGTTAGGAATTGAGGTTAATAGTTTATAAAAATGTTTCCGCACATATTTGGGAACAGAACTTTCTATTGATATATATTTTTTTTGCATTTATGATGCAATTAACCTAAAAAGTGTACCACAAAAAGTCCAAATTATTAGACTAGATTTAGACTTTTTCTTTCAAAGATATGTTTCAGCACATCTATACGAAAAGAGATTCTTAATAATGTGTATTGTAGTGCAATTGCAGGGAAATAAGGTACCTAAAAGTGTACCACAAAAAACTACATAGCGATTTTAATCAGAAGAAATTTTAATCCACATCAGAAGAAATTAAAGTTTATTTTTTCTGTAGATTTTTGAACCGGTCGGTGATTTGAGCTGGAATATGCTTGTGGATCAAGACCAACCTGAAAACAAGGATTTTTACATGGCAAAATGTGTTGTAGTCCACCAATTATATAATGATATATGGGGCGTGATCCCCGTCCTCATTAATCTATTTGTCTGGATTTACAAAAAGCCCTTCATTGATACTTCGATATCAAAACTCATAGAGACGGAAATGGTTCGGAATTATACCCATAGATTCACTTTTCGGCTAACAATCAAACAATCACAACACAATTTGCTATGTCGACAAGAAACTTAATTTGAATCCACTTGCAGAAATAACTTACACAGTAATAGTAAAGCTGTTCTTGTAAAAATTAGTTTTATCTTTTATCGTTTGTCTTTTCTTTTAAAGACATGATCTTTTCGGTAATATAATTTTTATTAGCGAGTTAGGATAGGACTTATGGTGTTTTCTTTTCTAAAAAAAGATGTTGCCCTGTCAGAGAGCAGCATTTTAATAATGTCGCCTACACCCTCTTGTACTGCTGCATTTTTTATGGTCAGAATCGATAACAAAAATTCAAAAAACTTGCCTTTTAAATCACTAAAAGTAAACTAAAAACAAAGAATACTCCACGGCGCCGCCTTAATAAAGCATCTGACCAAACTTCATTATAAAAAAGCACGCACGGCTATTCGCTCGACGCCGAAAAAACATCTGTTTTGCAGGGCAGCGTCCACCCCTTCGATTAAATACAGGGTTGAAATGTTGAATTTTTGCCCCGTGCAAGTGCGACATTTTTGACAAAAGAAAACGAAACGCTTTCACAGTGCAGCATTTATTTTACAATCGAAGACAAAAAGACATTTTTGGGGCGAAAGGCATAAAAAATGTAGCATTTTTTGGCACAAAAGAAAAGACCATTAATAACCTCTAGAAGTGCACTCGAAAAATTTATCACAAATCTTGCAGATTATTAAATTTTATATTTTTCATTAAATTTTTATTGAATTTTGAGTTCGGTGAACAGTTTATTTCACGTTTGGGCCGGTCAATTGGCCGACTAGATCGTGTGAGTTAACGGCTTTAGATTATTATTTGTGGAGCATCTCTTTAGGGACAAGCCCGCAACGGTTGACGCACTGGAAGCCAATATTGAAGAATTTATTCGTGAGATACCGGCCGATACGTTGGAGAGAGTATGCCAAAATTGGACCTAGCATATGAACCATTTAAGGAGCAGCCGCGGTCAACGTTTACATGAAATCATCTTTAAACTTTGAATTATATAGATCTTTCTGTCGACTCAAAATAAAAATTTCATACATTTCTCTAAATTTGATGTGTTTTGTTTAAATCAAATCCGAAAGTTCTTAAAAAATCACTCGTATGTGAATTAAAAATAATATTTCAACTAAACAATAGAAAAATCACTTCTCTTAGGCAAATAATTCAAATCAATTCATTTTGGCATTTAAAGTCCTATTGCTTTCCTATTTAAAAGGGAAGCCTTTCTAATGTTACCGTGGAACTGCGGTCATGTGTATTGCAGGCTTTATTGAAAAATACCAGCCCCCACCCCCCACAAAAAAAACCAACTTGATGCAAACATCTAAACCAAAAAAAAACATCAAACTACATGATGGTATTAGACCTCAGCTAAACAAACCCAATACAATTTCAACAAAATTTGTATAGAATGGACAGACCGAAAGACGGACGGACGAACGAACAACCGAATGTACGAGTATAGCCCTCTGCAGAAAACCCCAAAATGCAAATGTGATAAGAGTGTTGTGTTGCAACTGTGGCAGACAACTGAACTTTTAACTATCAGTATTACCTAGGAAGAGCAATTCAACAACAACCAGAAGCCCATTGCCCTGCAGAACGATTTGGTCGAGTATGTGTTCAGGACCTCAAAACAACAAACAGGAGCTGACTAGCTGTATGGCTGACTGGTTGGTTGGTTGCTTGTTTGCTTGGTTGGTAGCTCTCTCCGGTGCAGAAATCAAAAAGCAAAGTTTATTTTATTGCAGTTAATGATTTTAAGTAACCACTACACTGGACTCCGTACCAGGACAAAACACAGCACGGCATAAGTACTCATTTTAGAGAAGAGCTCCAACACCACCATTCCTCTTTCACTATCTCCCTTCCTCTGAAAAAAATAGAAACCTCAAGAGCACCAAACATTTTTGGGAAAACCACAATATGTTGCTGTTCATGATGATGTTTAATGCCATGCCAAACACTCACTCCTTCACAGCTACAGGGAATGAGCAGCATCAGCAACAGGACCGGCCTAAGGTCCATCCATGCAACAACAGCAGCAGCAGACTACAAAAAGGCACATAGTTTTCCACATATGTTGAAGTGCTGGAAAAATAAAGACCCGAAAAGTAGTCAAACAACCCAACCGTCAATATAAAGGTGTCCTGCTTCACATTTCCTCTCTCTCTCTTTCTTCCACCGCAAAAATATACAAACACAGGAAAATATTAACATTTCAACAAACTTAACAACAAAGTTGAAACTGCCTTGGCGCCCAACGTGCAGGGCTAGGAATACATACAAGTAATATGTGATGGGTTGGGGGTGATTGGGAAAGAAAGCCACTTAACGCAGACCCTAATATTCCTGGCCACAAAGCTACTTAACCGAGACTAGCAACTAGTAAACCCAACTTCCCCTTCCTGTGTCCTTCAAAAAGAAGGGTTAGAGTTCTATATCCAAGAGGAAAAGATAGCAAAATACTATCTCATCACTTTCACACACTCACAAACTCACCCACATTGCAGCTGAGTGTTTTGTGGGAGAGGAAGAGCATTTGTGTTGGTGGTTAACTGCTCGATTGTATAACGGACATGTATTGTTTTTAATAGTTTCCGGTTTGTAGCGGAAATGTGATAATGCATAATCTATTGTGTGGGCTCAGGATGGGAAATAACATACACACACACACATGGACCGCAGATAACCGGAAGTATAATGATTTAACATTTGAACTCCGGAGAATCCACTACAATGATTATGTGGAATTTTAAGTGTTTGATTTATTTTGTAACAGGAATAATTTTTAACAAAATGATAAGCTCAGCAAACAAAAAAAAATTCAAAATATTAAAGTTATGTTACTTTGGAATTTTATTAGCATTATTTTAAACTATACTAAATTCTATTTGAGGATTTTCTTGCCAGATTAATAGGCGACGTTTTTTTGCAAAAAAGTGCAAGATTTTCATAGCCCTTTTCTCGAAAACTGGCAACGACACTCCGACATTTTGAAATGGGAGCTAATTTTTGTTCGAGGGACTATATGCGATCCACCTGAAAAGGAAACTTTTTTTCAAAATTTTGCGTTGACTGGGCAACATTTTTTTCAGAATCCAAATCACCTTATGTTATATGCATATATTTCGATATTTACTCTGCCCGAAAATATTTCCTAGGAAGGGTACATTCGCTTCGTTCTTATCAAATTCTAAAAACAATTTAATCAAGTACTTCATCATGGTTTGCTGAGAATTATACTCGTATATATAACAACGCTCATGTCAGCATTTTGCAGTTGCTCATGATGAAATCCCTTCAATTTTCCATCTCCCCTCCACTCCTTACTCCGGAGGAAATCAAATTTTGCGGTATGAATGCATAATATACATGTGTCTGCGGTGTGGCTATGGGAAACTCAGAACTTAAAACGTTGAAGAGATTTCTAATTAAGTTTTACATGGTTAACAGGGAAATGAAGAAAATCAAAATAGTAGAAAATCCAGATTATAACCACATTCAGGAGAGAGAGGGAGCAAGAGGAAAACGCGCCTAAGAGTAGGCTTTAACTTATGGGGGTAATATGGAAAATATGTTTTGACTATTCAATATTAGAAAACCATTTAATACTTAAATGAAAAATGAATAATAATCTATATATATAAAATTGTTGCGTGACTGGCTGACTGACTGACTGACTGATTGACTGACTGATCATCGCCCAGGCCAAACGGCTGAAGCTAGAATCATGAAATTTGGTGGGAGGGTAGACCTTGGGACGTAGACGAGCAATAAGGCGGGATTTTTCGAAATTCGTACTATTAGCCGCACAATAGGGCAAAAAGGGATAAATATGGTACCACCGCCAAATCTAAACGAAATGAGCTAGAATCTTGAAATTTGGTATGAGGGTAGACCTTAGGACATAGACTCAGAAATTGGTAGGATTTTTTGAAATTCGAACATTTACGCACACAGTGGGGTAAAAAGTGATAAATGTGGTACATCAGCCAAATCCAAATGGCAAGAGCTAGAATCGTGAAATATTGTGTGATGGTAGACCTTATGAGGTAGACTCTGAAATTGGCAGGATTTTTCGTAATTCGAACATTTACGCACACAGTGGGATAAAAAGGGAAAAATGGGATAAATGTAGTACAACAGTCAAATTCAAATGGCAAGAGCTAGAATCGTGAAATTTGGTGTGAGGGTAGCTCTTATGAGGTAGAGTAGACTCTGAAATTGACAGGATTTTTCGAAATTCGAACATTTACGTACACAGTGGGGTTAAAAGGGAAAAATATGGTACAACAGCCAAATCCAAATGGAAAGACCTAGAATCGTGAAATTTGGTGTGAGAGAAGTTCTTAGGACGTAAACAAGAACAAGGAGTGATTTTTTTTAAAAATTTAGAGCCACAGTGGTACAGAAATGTATAAATATGGTACCACCGCCAAATTTAAAGCCTAATATTAGAATGGTGAAAATTGAAGCGAGGGGTGCCTTTATGACAACTGATCGGGGTATTAAGTTTTTTTTGTATTCGTAGTTTTCGGGGCACAGTGGGGCAAAAAGTGTAAAATATAGTAGTGGAGATTGGAAGTGATTTTTAGTAATTCTAACTTTAAGAGGCACAGTGGGACACGACGGGTTAAGTATGGAGCATGGGGAAAAAAGGGAACAATCTGCCAAAATTGGAACTTAAACATAAGATATGAAGAGTTTATATGGTTTTAGGAGCACTGCGGTCAAAAACGGTTAAATAGTGGAGTGGAGAAAATATGATTAAATATGTTACAGTCGGGAAAAAAGGTTTAAGTACGCTAGCGTGGAGACACATTTTAAATACGAGTACGGTACAGTGAGACAAAAATTTGTTAAATATGGTACAGTTGAATGGGGCAAAAAGGGTTAACTATGGTACAGTGGGGTAAAAATAGTTATATGTATATGGTAAAGTGGGACATATGGGTTACAAATGGTACAGTGGGGCAAAAAGCGTTAACTATTAAACAGTGGGGCAAAAATGTATTTACTATGATACAGTGGGGCGAAAAGGGTTAAATATGGTACAATGTGACAAAAATGGGTAACTATACAGTACAGTGGGGCATAACTGTGTTAAATATTGTACAGTGGAGCACAGAGGGTTAACTATGGTACAGTGGGGCAAAAACTGTTAAATATGGTACAGTGAGACAAAGCGTTTAATATGACACAGTGGGGCAAAAAGGGTTAACTATGGTACAGTGGGCACAATTAGTTGAATATGGTAACGTGGGACAAAATGGGTGAAATATGGTACAGTGGGGCAAAAAGCTTTAACAATGGAACAGCGGGAAAAAATGTGTTAGCTATGGTACAGTGGGACACAAATGGTTAAATATGGTACAGTATGACAAAAATGGTTACGGTGGGCACAACAAGTAAAATATGGTAACGTGTAACAAAATGGGTTAAAAATGGTACAGTGGGGCAAAAAGCGTTAACTATGGAACAGTGGGGCAAACATTTATTTACTATGATACAGTGGGGCAAAAAAGGTTAAATATGGTATAGTGTGACAAAAATGGTTAACTATACAGTACAGTGGGGCATAACTGTGTTAAATATTGTACAGTGGAGCAAAGAGGGTTAAATATGCTACTGTGGGGCAAAAACTGTTAAACATGGTACAGTGAAACAAAGGGTTTAATATGACACAGAGGGGCAAAAAGGGTTAACTATAGTACAGTGGGGCACAATTAGTTGAATATGGTAACGTCGGACAAAATGGGTTAAATATGGTACAGTGGGGCAAAAAGCTTTAACTATGGAACAGTGGGGAAAAAATGTGTTAGAATGGTACAGTGGGACACAAGTGGTTAATAATGGTACAGTATGACAAAAATGGTTACAGTGGGCACAAATAGTAAAATATGGTAACGTGGAACAAAATGGGTTAAGTATGGTACAGTGGGGCAAAAATGTTTTAACTATGGTACAGTGGGGCAAAAATGGTTAAATATAGTGGACAAAATATAGTAGGACAAAAAGGTGTTAAATTTGATTCAGTGGACCCAAAAGGTTAAATATAGCACAGTGGGTCAAAAAGCGTACATTTAGTACAGTGGGTAGAAAATGTGGGACAAACATGGTTTTATATTGTACCAGGGTGTGAATGTATGTATTGGAACATAAACAAGGGGAAAGTTGCTAACGTATGAACCAAAAAAATAGTTTTTCAACGTCCAGAGGTACTGTGGGAAAAGGGATAAATATTGTACCATGATGTCAGGGTAACTCTTGGAACATAAACTAGAAATGAAACGAGGGTTCGTATTTTATATATAAAAGTAATCAAATCTTCCTAATTTTTGCACCATATGTAATAATCATGTCATTTTGAAAGAACGAGGTATAACTATTTTACAGTACCCTACACAGAAAATAAATAAAAGATGGGGGCTGCGAAGCGCACCGGGTTAAAGCTAGTACTTAACATAAAACAATTATGGTGTAGAATACATTACCACGTTTCTTCCAATAAAATAATGTTCACAGTTGTTCGACTTACCTAAAAAGAAAAGGAGAAGAACATATGTATTATAAAAAATGTTAAATGTTTTTGAAGTACGATAAATTAATAAAATAGTATCATAATACAGTTAATATATTTAAGGGTTTTATTATTTCTCCCATTTTTAAGAATTTTTTAAAATAGTTTAGAAAAGATCATTGTATAGTTTCAGGAGGGTTTAACTTAAAATTATGCTGCCATATTCTAGGGACAGTTTTTGAAATTATAGAAGAATTCTAAGGGTTTTTACTGAAAGTTTTTTTTAGAAAAAAAATCATCAATTTTATAAATAAACATATATACAGTAATATTTCATTTTTAAGAATGATATAAAACACTTTAATAGTATATATTGCATACATCTGGGGTTTGATGTCAATAGCAATTGACTACTTTAAGGAAAGCTTAAGGGTGCAGGTAATTGAAGTCTTAAATAAAATTATTTAATAAAATATATTATTAAAAGAACTGTTGTATTTTGAGAGTGGCATAAACGCCATTCTGCTTTACTCGGTTTACCATTAGAAAAAGGGGGTTAATAAAACCAGAATGCAAAAACTTGCACTTAATATAAACACATTGAAGTCTTGAGATTAACCGAATGTAGTTAATATATATCTATTATTCCCATAGCCTTTTAAAGATACTACTTTCGGTTCAAAAACAGAATGGCGTTTAAGCCCCTTTCAAAGTTAACAGTTCAAATAACTGAGACCACCTTTCAGGCCAATAGTGAACTTGAATATTTTTTACAAATAGAGATCAAAATAATTTCATTATTCTAGGAGGGTATTACTTAAATTTATGCTGCCTACTTTTAGGGATCGTTTTTCAATTTATAGAAGAATTCCGAGGGTTTTCATTGCTAATTTTTACAAGAAAAAAAACATTCAGTTCCAAGAAATTTTTTGTCAAAATAAACAATTACTTGTAAACAAAACAAAAATTTATTTCATTTAATTCATTTAATAAAATATATTATTGAATAACTGAGATCACCCTTGAGGCCAAAAATAAACATACATACTTTTTAAAAAAACTGATCTAAATAATTGCATATTTCTAACTTAAAATTATGCCGACTTTTTTAGGGACCATTTTTCATATTATAGAAGATTTCCACGCGTATCCGTTCTTAGTTTTAAAAAACATACTAACATACATACATAATCCCGTGATATTTTTGGTAAAAATAACAATTATTTTTGGTAAAAAAGACAATTATTTTTATATAAAATAAACAAAAGTTTAAGATATTCTTAAAATAAATATATTAGCAGTAATTTGGCAATTTCAAGAATTGTATAAAACACTTAAAAAGACAATTATTTTTATATAAAATAATCAAAAGTTTAAGATATTCTTAAAATAAATATATTAGCAGTAATTTGGCAATTTCAAGAATTGTATAAAACACTTAAGAGGTAACTACAGCATACATCTAGGTGTTCGGTATAAAAATCAATTCCCAACTTTAAGGTGTACTTACGGATCAGAAGATTAAAGTCTTAAATAAAATTATTGTATAAATTACATCTAGGAGTTTTGTATAAAAATCAATTGCCAACTTTTAGGTATCCTTACGGATCAGCGGGTTAAAGTCGTAGATAAAATTATTGAATAAAATTAGACCACCCTCGAAGCCAAAAGTAAACAACAATACTTAACAAAAATAACATGACAGCATGACACGACTCACACGTGATCGTAAGACCCGATTATGTTGACCATACGTTGAGCGAAGTGCACGAAACACATTCCTCACAGAACGTGAATTTTCGTAATAAAGTTGGACGATTTGAAAACGTTGTACAGGCGTACGTCTTTCCATGATGAAATGCCAAACAATACTTAACAAAAATAACATGACAGCATGACACGACTCACAAGTGATCTGTCAAAAAAGGCTATTGAAAAAAGTATATCTACTTGGATCACCCTATATAAGCTCGATAGGGGCTATATGCACTTTAAATTAAAGGGCATTATAAGGGCATTGTTGTGAATATCACTTTCACGCAGAAATAGTGGATTAGTAACTGTCGTTAAATCAATTAGAAAAAGTATGTTTTTTCAAAAAAACCGTTTTTGCTGGCGCGAATAAAACCATGACAAAATATAAAAAACGCAAAAAAATCTTTGACTCCAGTTTTTTAAGTTTGTCTATTTGAAAAAATATATTGATAAATGCATAAATTATGACCCACATTGTAAAAGTAAAGGAAATTAAAAAACATTTTTAATATTTTTTTGTTTTGGCCATTTTGTTTGGGAGGTACCAAAAGTTGTATGTCAGTAACGTCCCTTTTTTAATATACTATGGGTACTATAAAAGTATTACACAGTACAAAATTCCAAGTGTTTGTATGTGCAGGAATCGAAGTTATAAGCCGTTAACATTTTGTGCAAAATGGTTTATTTGTATGGCCTGATAGAGAAAAAATATTATCACATAAAAAATTTGAAGCCCATCAGTTATTGCTTTCGAGAGTTAGTCATTTTAAAAATCTACTGCATACTTTTAGGTCTCTTTGGGGTTTAAAGGGTTTAATTTGTTCTTTTATGGATCCTTCGTTTGAAGATTATATCAGACTTTCAGGTATCTTTTAGGAATAATAAAAAAAACCTGAGCGGATTTGTTTAAAAAGTACGAGATTTCTATGGAGATTTCTTTGGCAATAGTGGGACAAGTTAAAACTTTTTAAGTTATGCATCGATTTACTTCCGAATGGTCCTATTTTATTCATGACCTATCCGACTCAGTAATAATATTATAATTTAAAAATTATTTAAAATTGCTCAAGAAGTATTTTTTTCGCAAAATTTTAAAAACTATTTAATTTTGGATACTTTAGAGCTTTCCTGAATCAATTCGGATAAACGATTTCCGAGTTATGCTAAAATATATGGTTCTAGAGTCAATTCAAAGAAAGCACATATTGGACTGAGAACTGTATTATCTCATATATCCAAATCGACTGCATAACCGTGAGCCGCAAAAAACAAGTTGGCCAGTGTATATATGTATATATACATATTTTCCCTTAGCATATGAGGAGCATAGGGCCGTTGTTGACCAGTGCATTTCAGAAAAAATTATTGCATACTTTTATTATGGATTGATTTAAAAATGACTAGCCTACTTTTAGGAATCATTTAAGAAATTCTACATAAATGTTAAAGGCTTAAATTCCTATTTAGTTATTTTAAAAGAAAACTTATTAAAGCTAGAAAAAAGCAACACAAATATTTATTTTCAACAAAAAAGGGCAAGTAAACACTTTGCCCTTATCCCTCAAAATATCTCAAATTGGATTATTTTGCCCACCCTCTCGCTCCTAAAAATATACAAAATATATGGTAAACAAAACTCAGTAAATAGAAGTAAAAGTTATAGCAAAGGCTGTTAAACTTTTTCTGCTCAAGTGTTATTTAAATATATACAATACAAATGCTGCTACTTATTTCCAAAACGATTATAATCATAATCATATTTGCCAAGGAGAAGTGGAAGTAAGCTTAACTGAATTTTTCTGTCGGATTCTCCGGCCATAGAGTAAAATATTCACGATACCAGTTTGAGAAGTGGCAGAAGCTGCTAAATAGCAAAAAGAAACGCGCTGGTAATGTCATATAAATTTTACGCAAGTAAATATTTAAATGTCGGATTAACATCAACGTGCCACACGTTATGTGCGTCCGTCCGCCCGTCCGTCCGTCTGTCCTAACATTGCAAAGTGGTAGTAGCAAAATACTTAAAAGCCATAAAGCATAAATGTCTTTTTCCAAAGAGGACTCAAGTAGCTTGAGTCACACAAAGAAAATAAGTTTTCTCTACCACCAAAACTAAATGATGAATATTACTGGGGGGCATTTACGCAGTCGAACACAAAGACAACACAGAGCAAAATTTTGTAGCAAAATTTTGTAGCAAAATTTACTTAGTTTTATTAGAAAAAAAGACATAAAAGACTTTTCAATATATTTTTTTGCCAAAATAAACACAAATTCTTAATCAAGGAAAAATATAATACAAAACGGCGAACATTTTCTCACACCAAAGATATTAATAAGGGAAATAACTATTCCATACAGGAGAGCTTTGTTTCAAAATCTATTGTCTACGATCAGGGATCCTTAGGAGTTCACACGGTTAAAATCTTAAAAAATATCACAAACTGTAGGCAATGATAATACCAATTTTGCATTTTCAAGAATTGCATTATACACTTGGGAAATAACTATTGTCTACATTTAGTAGAGCTTTGTTTCAAAATCAATTGCCTACTTTCAGTGTTCCTTAGAAGTTCACAGGGTTAAAATCTTAAATAAAATAATATTTTAAAACAAGTTTCCTGCATTTTTTTGTCCATGTAGATACACACAGTAAAAGCCAGCTAAGGCTCATAAAGAAATAACTTCAGACAACTCTATGGCTAGGAGGGGGAAATTCAAATGATATATCTTAGGGGCTTGGCTCATACATATATATGTAAGGGACACAAAAAGTACCTTTTCGTACACCAGTGTCTGTTTGACAAAAATCTCTGATATGATTTGTTAAATGGCGTATGCATTTTAATATATGTCTGACAATTAAACGTAACGTCTGGGAATATTTGTACAGCATACCTTGAGTAGTATGGGTGGATTGCGCAGCTAGAAGAGAACATGCCAGGACATTACACAGGATGTAAACAGTTAATACCCCCACTCCATCCGGACGAAAACAGACATTATTTTGACATTTACAAATGATAAAAGGACAAGGTCTTGTCTTCCTCATATGCACTGAGAAGACGAAGTCTGGCAAAGATTTGTATAAATAAATCAGGAAAAAAGTTACATTTTCCTCAAGGTTAAGGCAGACGAAGACGGGCGGATGGTAAGGAAATATAGAGATAAACAGAGTAATGGACACAGCAGAGAAAGAAAAATAAAAATGGGAAACAGGAGGAGGCAGGAGGTAGCAACAGTATAAGGCAATTGCCGGATATTGCAACACATATACTACACATACACACGACTCATGTAAACAGCAGCAAAAGTAGTCAAAGGTGCTACGACTTAATTTTTAAGACAAAATTTGAGGGTGTATGAGAAGGAGATATTTTTATGGTGAACATTCAAAAATAAGTGCTTTGCTTTTACTTTTGGCAAAAGAAGATATGAAAAATATGGCCTTGTCTAGTTTTCCTTGGCCGGAATATAAAAACTTTAAATTATTTCTTTAACTACAAATTTGTTTTTCTCAAAAAGGAAATGGGGAAAAAGCGGAAATGTCAAGCAAAATGTTATTACTACTAAAAATAATTGATGTAAATTATATTTTTAAATAAAATATTTAAATCATGAACATAGAGAAAAAATAGTTTTTTTTTTGCAAAAAATGATTGTTACGAATTTCCTATAATAATTGTTTAAAATAGTTGAGAGATTTTTAAAAAACATATATTGGCTACTTTTATGGATCAACTTTGAAATGATAGAGAAAGCACAGAGGGTTAAAATCATTAATAAAATTATTAGAGAGAACCGGATTTATTAGTTTAATAATAAATTGTTTTAAGAATTTCTAGGAATTTTTCCGTGGGCATAAATTGTTGCATGCTTTTAGAGAGATTTTATTTAAACAAATATTGCCTATTTCAGGAATTAACTAAGATATACAACAAAATCCCCAGACCTAGACCTAAACAAGATTGACTGGAAATTTACTTAGTTACTTAAAAAGAATCCTAAAAGTTTTTTTCCTTTTAAGGATCAAAGAAATTATACAAAAAGCTAGGTAGAACCTTATTTATTAATTTAAAAAATAAATTCTTTACGAATTTCTATGAAGTCTTCTTTTTGAGAATAAATTATTGAATAACTCTAGGAGTGATTTGTTTAAACAAATATTGCCTACTTTTAGGGATCGCACAAAAAATCGCCAGACTAATGGAACCGTAGTTATTTATTTAAAAAATAAATTGTTTACGAATTTCTATGAAGTCCTCTTTTTGAGAATAAATTTTTGAATAACTCTAGGAGAGATTTGTTTAAACAAATATTGCCTACTTTTAGGGATCGCACAAGATATCGCACAAAAAATCCCCAGACTTATGGTGAAGGACAATGCATGCGTCATGCGGCGAGGTGCGAGTTCAGCATTGCCCGCACAAAAACATGTGGTTGTTTTTTATAAAAGTTGAACAAGAAATTGTGTCAGATTGAGCATAATTTTATCTGGCAATGTCAAATCAAGCGGCGGGGCGGAGATGTTAAATAAATTTCAACTTTTTCTGACACCCCGCGCCGCATTACGCTTGCATTGGCCCTTCACCATTAGACTTCAACAAAATTGACAGGAGATTTACTTTGTTATTTGAAAAGAAAAGCCTGACAGATTTTTATGAAATTTTCTTTGTCAGAAACACAGAAAAAATAATCATTTCTGTGATTATATTTTCTTTTTCTATTTAATTAAACTTTCAACAAAATGCATACATACATATACATTTTTTTTACTTTTATTTTTCTTACATACATATGAAAATGTGTGATGCTGTAAAGCCAAATGGGGATCATATTACTGCAAAGTTTTCTTATTGACTGTAAGTAGTTGTTCTTTTATTTTCCTGTTGCGTTTAGATGAAACTTTTACAAGAAGAACCCTGTTACAAGGACCAGCAACAGAACGACGAAGTGATGCAGGACCAAGCTGAAACCTCTAAAGTCAATAAACGAAAATTAAATTTTCTTCAATGATTTCTTGCTCAACTGTTCTCAAGTGAGAAGACACATTATTTATCAGCGTTTCCTTTTTTTTTTGGTTTGCCAAGTTGTGTCCTTTTGAGTAATGTTAAAGGATGCCTCAACGGATTCGTCCGCCCCGAGCAAACTAGAGTAAACATTTCTTCACATATATTAAAAATAAATTGGTTACTGCATATTTTAGTAGAGCAAATATCATCGCAACACTAACACAGCAACCACTCGTGGCTACGTACGCCAAAATGCCACAGTCTAAGCGTGAGCGTACATTTCATTAGTATGCAAATTAGATTAGGGCCGGCCGGACAGGTCGTCTCGGCTCTCTTTAAACTCCGCCCCACGAAGAATTTGGTGTAAATGTTTATTTATACATGTCAGGCACTCAACAGTATATAATTTCATAAATAATTTATATTATTTGGGCATGAGAATAGCAGCGCAAAAACAGTGCACTTAACACTTTTACCTAAAAGTATGCTGTAAAAATTGCTGGCATATGTTTGAGTTAGTTTATTATACGTTTTTGGTTTTATCAAAAAAGTGTCATTCTATAAAAATTTTGTCATAAACTTTAAACGATTTGAAATGGTTTATATCAAATTTTCTTTTAATATTTATATGCAAGCCTAAAAGCATACCTCGAAATTTGTTTATGGGATGTTCCTAAAAGTACACCATGTTTTATTTCCTTTTAGGCAGTATTATAATAGGAAAGAGATATTTTGAATGTCATCTCTCTTCTTGGAACCTTCATTAGAACATGTAATCATTGAGAAACCTATTCAATAAAGTTTCGTTTATAGGATTTTTATAGAACCTTGAAATTGAGTTCAATTAACTTTTTATAGTCCACTGCTTCAGTTGTTGATCTGTACGCCAATATATTGTGTTGAAATGACAATAGTTGAATGATATTGAAACCACCACTTAATTTGAAGCCTTAACGTATGCCATGTTCTATGTATACATATACATGTTGTTCATAGTCATGGCTTTGGCTTTTAACGGAATAGAAATTAGAGTAGGAATTGATTACAAAAAATTGTGTTACGGATTTTTGAACAACGGAACATTTTGTTAACAATAAGTTAGCAAGATTCCGCTTCAAAGAGATATACATATTATTGTATGTGGAAGTAGGAGGGAATGAGAAAAATTGGATTGACTTAGCAATTGCACTACAATAATCTGAAATGTCGTATTCGAAGACTTTCACATAATCAGAATATCAGTTATGAAACTTTGAATTATCATACCAATTTGTCATTTTGTTTAGGTTAGGTTAAAAATCACTGTGATAAACTGTATTTGGAAATTCATATGATCCCTAAAGTATGCAATATTTAAGCACAATTGCAGTACCTCTAATGTATGCAGTTCTTTGTTATTAACAAACAGGGTATTTTGAGGAGTATCAACATGAAGTTTAACATCAGATTCATAGAATTTACAATTTTTATCCAAAATCATCAACAATTACACATTACATTTTAGCTAAAGATCCATAACAAAATTTATTAAATGTTATCTACATAAAAAATAGCTCAACTATATTAAAACAGTGTTCAATCTGTGCAATTTAATACAAGAATCAAATAAGAACATTTTTAATTTTTGCGAAAATTTTTAAAAATCAATAATTGGCTCCATTGAAGTTTTTAATCAGATTTTATTATTCATTGTTAAATAAAGTAAATTGATCCCTAAAGTATACAATATTTCAGAATACTTATAGTCCATTTTAAGGGTGAATTGATGGAGCAGCAAATAAGAGTATTAATTAATTTATATCTATAATATGTGTAATTAATATAATAAATTATTATTATTCAATCCAATAGTGAAAATCTATAGCCCACATTATGAAGCTTATCAAAAAACGAAATTATTGCCTAAATTTAGGAGCTAAACATTAATTTTTACAAAATTTCGCAAAAATACAATAAATTCTTATTTGATTTTTGTTTTTTAGAAGGAGTGATCTAAGTAAGACCTCAAGTACATTTGGCGGAAATCTGTTTTGGGTAATTTTTAATCATTTGCGCAATGTCCGTCAGTCTGGCTGGCTGGAGCGCACGAGAGTTATCGTGGAGTGACGGATTGACTTCAAATTTGGTATGTGTTAATTTATTTTTCTATCTCAGGCTTAGTTCGGGGAAGGGTCATATTGCTCCACTCCTTATAGTACCTCCCCCACAAAGGGTTAACATGCAATGAAATATTGATTCTCTAATAATTTGTCTTACAAATGCTTGCAATGCTTTCATAGCACCCACTGTCTATTGAAAAATGGGCGTTATTGACACACCTTTATGGTGCCACCACACAAAATGGCCAAAACAAAAATATTTTTTGTTATCCCCTTCACCTTAGAGAGGAGGGTATGTATCATCTGTTACGAACCAAAAGTGTAACACATCGAAGGAGTGACCTAAGACCCTAAGTATGTTCGGCGGATATCTGTTTTGGGTCATTTTAAGTCGAATGAGCAATGTCCGTCCGTTCGTCTGTCTGTATGTCTGTCTGCTGGCTGGTGCGCACGATAATTCTCGAAAGGAGTAACCGATTCACTTCAAATTTGGTATGTGGTAATATTTTGTTCTATCTCCGGCTAAGTTCGAAGATGGACCATATTGGTCCACTTCTTCTAGTACCTCGCCCACAAACGTTTAATATTTAGTGAAATATTGATTATTTAAAACTTCTATTCTACTTATTTGAATCCTCTAAAATTCTACATATAATATTAGTTTATTAGTCACTATCACCTCGAAGAAAATGGGCGAAGTTACAGCGCCCCTTTTGGTACCTCCCACACAAATGGACCATTTTGTTACAAAAGTTAACTGCTTATAACTACAATACTAGTAAATACTTGACATTTTGTACAGTGTAGTGCCTACAGTCCAGTGAAAAGCGGGGGTTATTGCTACGCCTCTTGTAGTACCTCCCACACAAATGTACCATTTTATACCAAAAGGTAGGAGCTTATATCGTGAGTACCAATGCACGAAAATGTAACAAAAATTTGAACACTGTAATATTTTTAAAGTAATTTATAGCCCTACGAAAAATGGGCGTTATCAACGCGCTCCTTTTGGTACCTCCCACACAAAATGGTCAAATCATACCAACATTTAATAGATCATAACTTTAATATACCAGTGCATATAAACGCTTTTACTTTTTCTCATTTTTCACACGTCAGTTACTTAGCTACTGTTTCTAAGTATTTCCAACATTTGTAACCATTAAAACTGCCTTAAACTTATCGCGTTTTCAATTGGGCTTATACCTCAAAAAATATTGATAAAGTAAGATAGCTTCCATGAAAATTGGAATTAAAAAAACTTCATCATAAAAACATTTTTGAATTTGGTTTTATGGAATAGTATGCCTCAATCTACAGACATTTTTTTGTTCCATAGTGTTTGTCGTTCCTAAAGGTATGCAATAACATCTTCAGAACTTTGAATTGTGATTTCGTGGAAACCCCCTTACTAAAGGGTGTCCCAAGAAGAACGCAATTTTTAAATCTCGCAACATTCGAAGTGTCATTGTTTTACATTTGAATAATTGTTATTGTTTGTTAGTACGAAGGTACGAGGTTAGTAAAAATGGAGAAGGACAGCGAAGGGAGTTCGTTAATTGGGTATTGGAGAGACAACATGAAAATGCTGATTTTGCCGATAAAATCATCTTCAGTGACGAGGCCCATTTTCATCTTGATGGCTTCGTCAATATGCAGAATTGTCGCATTTGGGGTGCGGAAAATCCTCGAGTGATTCACGAGAAGCAAATGCATCCTCAACGTGTCACTGTGTGGTGTGGTTTTTGGGCTGGAGGAATCATTGAACCTTTTTTTATGAAAATGAGGCAGGTCAAGCGCAAACAGTCAATGGTGTTCGGTATCGTGAAATGATAACCAGTTTTTTCTTGCCTAGAATTGAAGAAATGAATGTGGAGGGCATGTGGTTCCAACAAGACGGCGCCACATGTCATACAGCAAGAGAAACAATTCAATTGCTGCATCAGTAATTAAAAAATTACGCTCTTCTTGGGACACCCTTTACTTTTATTTTCGTAGTTCACTCATAAGGCTAAGCAATTTTTTTATTATTTTATTTATTTTTACATTTTTGTATTACTAAGATTATTCCTAAAGGTATGCAATATATTCCTAAGAGCTTTAAAGTTTATTTTGGTTTAAAACCTTTTTTATTTTCAATTAATTTATTTTTAATTTTTTAATTGTTTTTTATTTTTAATTAAATTGCGATGAGACCAAAGTTTGTGACAAATTTTATTTTATTAAAAATCTTTCCCTTTTTTATAAAACTTTATCTGGTGATTCCCCTCCCCATTCCAAAAAAATTACACATTTTCTTTTACCACTATTTTCGCATGGCTGACTCTAATTAATTTAAATTTTTTGCTTTGAAATCACCTTCCTTATTTTTGCCTTTTGTTAATCACTCCTTAATTATCGTAGACTTCCTCTTTGGTCGTGTTTTTTTCTTGTTAGTGGTCTTTGTGGTCTATATTTCACCCCGAATTTAAAGCTTCCCTTTCGGTAGGTAAAGCTCGCTCATTCTACACAGACATAAAAGCTGTCATAAGTTATGTAGTATTAAATGGATTTTTATTAAGTTTATAATTTATGAACTACAAAGGATTCTCTCCATCCTTAGCTTTGAAGCTTGCCTCCATTTGATTCCTGTGAGCAAAAAACAAAGCGTTTTTTTTTTTTGGTATTTGGGAGGTAGAAAAAAAACATTAGTTTCCACCTTTGTTTGAGTTTACTTTCCCCGGTGTGTTTTTTGTTGTTTTTATTTTTTTAGCATTTTTGAAAAGTTACAAGAGCTGTTGTTTTTTTCGGGAGGGGAGTATAGAGAATTTTTATTATTTACTTTATTAATTTAAGTGGTTCCGTTTTCTGCCGTTTTTTTGTGTACTTTGTATCCTGTTTCCGGGTTTCCGCCCAAACGCCAAAGTATTTTGCTGTTGTTTGCATTATTTTTCGCTGGCCTTTGTTTGTTTAGTTTTTTTTAAATGAATTCTCTTTTAAATGTTTTTTTCTGTTTCTATTGTATTTCGTTTTACGTAGTTATCTGTGTTTTATAAAGAATATATTGTTCTTGTTTCGAGGCGTTTAGCATTGCTAAAAGAAGGAAATATTATATCGCAGGTTTTTGTTTTCAAATTTCCAAAAAGAGCCTAAATCTATGCCTAGGTTTTTGCGGTTAGGAAAAAGTGATATTTGAGATGATTAGTCATAACTGGTAAGGCTTTTTAGCAAGGCAGATAATTTAATTAATTATATTTCAATTTATTTGCATATTTTATTACATAAGTCACAAAAAGTTTCGAAAATAATTACCATTTATTCATTCGAACTCTCGGAAGTGGGTTTAATGCCAGAGTTTATTAAAATATCACAACATTTTCTGCTTGAGACTCTTAACAAAAATTTCTTTAAAATAATTATTAAAAATAAAAAAAACTTTAGCAATGGAAAGCAAGAAACAAATAACCTTTTGCTTCATAAAAATGTGCTAAAAAATTTTGCGAAAAAAGGGCAGAAACAATATCAGCCACTTTTGTTTGACATTTAAAATGATATATTAACATAATATATGTCACAAAGACAAGACAAAAAAAGATTGATGACATAGCATATCCAAAAGGATCTCTTCAAAAAAATAATGTCTAACAAGCAAATATTATCCTTAGACAGATGTGGAGAACCCTATATAAACTCTCATACATGATTGACAAGGATTTGGTAATGAAATGTCTTTACAAACATATTACAGTTTGGGGGAGAAAAAACCCTAGACACTTATATTTGTTGCATACATATAGGGGAAAGTAGGATCCACAAGGCGTGGGTTAAAATTGATTGGTATTGCTGCTGTCCCACTTGTATAGATGTTTTATTTGTTTTATTTTGGGAAAAATTAAAAACAAATTTG
The DNA here is from genome assembly GCA_963930755.1 of Eudasyphora cyanicolor. Classification (NCBI taxonomy): domain Eukaryota; kingdom Metazoa; phylum Arthropoda; class Insecta; order Diptera; family Muscidae; genus Eudasyphora; species Eudasyphora cyanicolor. Next base: position 87,742,218 of record OZ005734.1, on the reverse strand, counting down.
TTTTCTTCCAACACAGCCAAAGCCCCTAGAGAACCTTGTGCATCTGTCACAATTTTTAGGATATTTTTCTGCCACCTCAAACCACATAGTAAGGACATAGTATAAAGCCAAAACACTAAAGACGTTTGCAAGAGATATACATAGATATATAACAACCTTGTACAATTTTTATTTGCTTTTTTTCTCTCCTAGCAGCAGGGAAAATTCCTTCTCTGATCCCACTATCCTTCTTAACCATCATCAACCATCAACGATGTCGATGTGTTATTGAATTGGAAATGAAGAAATGAAAATGGAAAAAAGCTAAGGAAAAACTATCGGTTGACATACAAAATATTATAGGAAAATATAAAAAAATTCGAAGAAAAGACAGAAATCGAAGAACGAATTTCACTCAATTTCAATTCTGCAAATACAATTACAATTTTCTTCTCTCTTTTTTTGCTTACTCGCTGCTCTCGATTGCATGCATATTCGTTGTGGCGATGATACAGCAGCATTTGCTGAAACACAATTCGATTGTAAACTCATCGAAACCATTCCAATGTGAGTGGCCGGTCGTGTGTTATCACATTTTGTTTGTCGAGCTACACCTCCAACAGTAAACAGCAGTACAGGCACTTGGGTTTGGGTTTGGTATGTTCTTGATGCACTTACTTACATACTAGTCGTCGTCGTCGTCGTTGTTGTTGTTGTCATCACCATTGCTTTGGTGTGGTGCACATGACAAATATGGAAACCATAGTCAAATAGTGTTCAACGAGTGGAATTTAATTCGATTGTAACGAAAGAAGCGTTGCATTTTTCGTAACTCTTTAAGAATTTATTTTATTTTTGAGAAAATCTGCTAAAAAGAAAAATTTTGCTCCCGAAAGTAGGCAACAATTTTCACTTTATAAATATATCCCTAATGTAGGCTTTAGATTTTAGGTTATATTTTTTAGAGGAGCAAATTCAATTGTAACGAAACAAGCGTTGCATTTTTCGTAACTCTATAAGACTTAATTTTCATTTTGAGAAAATCTGCAGAGAAGAAAAATGTTGCTCCCGAAAGTAGGCAACAATTGTTTCTGTATAAATATATCCTTAAAGTAGGCTTTAGATTTTAGGTTATACTTTTTTTAGAGGAGCAGCAGAAAAACTACATTTTTTCTTTTATCTTAAGTCGTCAATAAAGAATATTACCTGCAAGTTATACGCAAATTGGGCGAAGCAATCCGCCAAAAACGCCCGAATTTGTGGAAGAACAAAAACTGGCTTTTGCACCATGATAACGCCCCTGCACACACATCGTTGCTTGTGCGTGAATATTTGGCCAAAAACAACACAGTAATGGTGCCGCAGCCACCTTATTCCTGTGACTATTTTTTGTTCCCAAAACTGAAAAGGCCCATGAAAGGACGACGCTACGCCACGATTGAGAAGATAAAGACGGCATCGAAGGAGGAGCTGAATAAGATCACAAAAAATGATTATTTGAACTGCTTCGAGGATTGGAAAAAGCTTTTGGCAGAAGTGTATTATATCCGAGGGGAATTACTTTGAAGGGGACAAAATAGATATTCATGAATAAATAAATATTTTTTGAAAAATTCGCAAATTTTTGTGAACATACTACGTATATAAAGTATGCAATACATCAGCATAAATTCAATAATATTGGTTTGGGGTATTTTGTGGGACTTCATTTAAGCTTTATATTTTTAAGTTTTAATAACATTTGTGAAAAAATACAATTTAGCAGCTAAAAGTAGGCAACAGTTTTATTTTATAAGAAAAACTTCCTAATGAATGCTAGAGAGTTTATGTAGGATGGAGAAAATCTGTTAAACAATAAAATTTAGCTCCTGCAAGTAGGCAATAGCTTCGCCTTTATAAAGTGATCCCTATTGTAGGCTTTAGATTTTAGGATATAGTTCTTTAGAAGAGCAGAAAAAGCCAAAGTTATTTTCATATTATCTTTCGTCATTCTTAAAGAACATAAATAAATCCCTTAAAGTATGCAATACATCAGCACAAATTCAATAATGTAGGTTTTTGTGGAACTTAGGATTTATTTTTTAGGATTATTATTTTTTTTGAAAACATTTTTGGAGAATTACAATTAAGCAGCTAAAAGTAGGCAATAGCTTTATTTTATAAGAAACTTCCTAATGCAGGTTTCATGTTGTTCAGTAGATTTTTAGTGAATTAAAGTGTAGAGAGAGAGAGAGTTTTCCTAAATCTATCACAAATTATTTAAACTTTGAAAATCATATAAACAAAAATTAAGCTCCTAAAAGTAGATAGCATTTGTATTAATGCAGGATATACATATAGGAGATTTCATGAAAATCGATTTCTTTTGATCGGGATGAAACTTGTACCACGTTTAGTACACAAAATTTCAACGAGACCGGTGAAGGACTGCCCTGATGAATATTGAAATCTTTTGGTCAAGCAGTCCTTTTTCCACCCATAGAACGAATGACTTTTTGTATTTAGATAATTTTGTCCAAAAGTATTTTCTATAGCCTTTTCTTCAAAATTCTTTTGAAAAATAAAAAAATCTCAAAAATATTTTTTGTAAATTTTTTCCTTCGTTTTTTATCCATACCTTTTTTATTATTTTTATGATCAAATGAAATCTTTTGTCATTTCCTTTAAGATCTTTAAAGTCTATTAGTGGGATGGAACTTATTCATACGAGTATATCTAAAAAATAAAGATACACATCTAAAAAATGCAGGTTGAGTCACACATTTTAGCATAACTCGAGAACTATTTATTCTAAATAGGTTAATCTTCTTTTAATTTTTTTTATTTTTTTTCGAGCGCCCAGTAGTTAAGTTGGTATCGGGCTCGCCTATGAGTTTGGGGGTCGAGTGTTTGATTCCCACCATAGGCTCTGGTCTGTCGCTGCAAAATCTAGCCACATGGTCTTTGTAACCAGGCTTCCCTGGACCGTAAAATTAGAATATAAATTTACTTTGTATTGTAATTCATATAAATAAATATTTTTTTCATCCCATCAACGGTTTAAAGGTATGTTACAATATATTGCGAAGAAAATTGTAATATTTTTTTAAAAACATCGAAACTCGCATAATTATTACATTTTTATTGTTTTAGTGTAAGGTCTGATCGGTCATGAATAATATGAGCCAAATTTAAAAAATCCCGAATATTATGCCAGCCAATTTTTGTGGAATTTGTTTCAATTATAAAGAAATAAGTTTCTCAACACTTTCAGAAATTATTTGAACGTGAAACAATTTATGAAAAATTAAATGTAGTTCTTAATGGTCGGCAATGTCTTCATTGTATAAAGACATTATCTAGACTAGAGATATTAGGTAATATTCTCTATGAGAAGCCGAAACTCAAAAGCTTAACAATTAATTGTAACGTTGAAAAGAAAGTGAAAAATAAAATTGAACACTTAAAGGTAGGCAATATTATTTTTACAAAGACCTGCTTGATGTAGACTAGAGGTTTTACGTTATATTTATTGAAAACAGAAGCACACGGCTAAAGTTATATTAGATTAATCATAATCCTTTTGGTAATTTCTTGGGGAAAATAAAAAAAGCCCTAAAGGTATACTCTACTTCAGAACAAGTACCTTAAAGTGGTCTATAGAGTTATCGGTTATATCTCATAAGAAAAAATATATTCTCCTATGTATTTTCGACAAAAACCCGTTGAAGAACATTAGTAGTATTGTCGATTTGCAGGATCAAAAATATTAGCTTTACAAGAAAATCAGAGAAATTGTAAGTCTCTTGAGCAATGTCTGTCTTTTCGTCAGCCCGTTTCTTAATCCAATTGGCTACTTGATATGCAAAATAACTCCCACAAGGAGTGACTGAATGACTTAAAATATTGTGTGGGTGGTAATATTTTCTCCAAAACTAGTTTATATTCAAAGCTGAAACATATCTCAAATATAAGCAACCCCAAAACGTGTGCAGTAGCTAAATATACCCTGAAATTTCTACGATCTTCCAAATATTTATGTAGTAATTTTATTTATTTATTTAATTGTTCATTTATTTGCTTTCGTATTTTTCTTATTTTCTTATAATTAAGTTTTATAGTATTTATTGAAATCAAGCAGAAGTGCTGTTCACAACAACTCCTTCCTGTTTTCCGTATCAGTATTAATCTACTTGTTTTCCCTTTTCCCCAATTTCAAATGAACGAAACACTTGAAATGTAAAGTATATTTATGGGAAATGTTAAAAACATGTTGCATACTTTTGGGGCGGGGCAAACGATACTCTTTCCACCGGTGTTGTGCTGATTTAAATTAAACATCAATTTCAATTTACTCTCACCACCAAGCTTCATTTCCCAGACGTGGGGTGGAAAGCTCACGTCGTCATATCGAAGGATTAAAATCATAATCAAAATAAAATTAAGCTACTTTTTGTATTTTACATTCATTTCATGTACAGACGCGTACGTGTATTTTTCTTCCATCTCTCTTGCTCTACACAAACATATGCATATGTATGTATGTCGTATATGAAATGTATCGATTTTACATCCCTTCTTCTCGTCTATAGGAAACAACAACAAAAGAACAAAATAAGTGGCTATATATGTTCTGCACAGAGTTGTGGAAAATTTGCATTTTTATTAAAATTAATTGATTTGATGCAAATTTGATGTTGAATATTTTTCCCTCAGCTACATTTTGATATTTTTTTGTTTAAAGGACATGTTACACACATACATCAACAGGAGGTGGGGAGTGTTTGAGGAAGAAAAATAAAGAAACAGCAACATGTTGGAAATATTGTTGGCAAAAGAAGGGCTGAGCGGTTTATCGAAGGGGTGTATTTATTTAAGAAACTAAGGTGGGGTTATAATTGGTTTATGAAATATGTTTCCCTTTGCCTGACATTATTATGCCAGGCTTGAGCTTTAGTGGGGATTTTTTTCTACGTATTTAAATCAATTTATGCAAATTTTCCAATTTTGTAAAAAGAGGATATATACTTATAATAATTGACCCCTTCTTTAAAAATATAAGGGTTTATTAGAGTTTCGAATTGTTGGAAAATTAATTTGTAGGTTTTCGTGAAAAACAGGATCTACAGGATTATTTTTCTTCAGGATTAAGAATATTTAATTAATTTTGTAAATAATATATTTTCTCTAGCATTTAGATCAACAATTAAACACCTTTTTCTGCTTTATATTTTAGAGAGTTCTTCTCTGTTTTCTTCAAATTTAGGAGAAATGTTTTTAATTGGTAGCGATTCTCGAAGGATGTGGCCATTCTTAATATTTTTGATCAAATATAAAGCATACATTTTGGGGCATCTTGTAATATGAAGTCATTGTAAGCTTTTTGAAGAGCTCATCGTAAGTATTTTGATATTGTATCAGCACTGCCCTGTTAATGAATGATTTAGAGCTTAAAATTTATAGGCTGAAATATTGCGTATTCTTAGGGATCACTAATTTATTTAATTCAACCCATATGTAGTGATGACTATACGCATAGAAAATGGTCTTTGAGTCAATTTGAGACAATATCGAACTATGATGAACCTTTCAAAAAGCTTACAATGACTTCATTTTACAAGATGCCCCAAAATGTATGCTTTATATTTGATCAAAAATATTAAGAATGGCCACATCCTTCGAGAATCACACCCAATCAAAAACTTTTCTCCTAAATTTGAAGAAACAGAGAAGAACTCTCTAAAAAATAAAACAGAAAAAGGTGCTTAATTGTAGATCTAAATGCTAGAGAATATATATTATTTAAAAAATTAATTAAATATTCTTAATCCTGAAGAAAAATAATCCTTTCGATCAATATCTAAATTGCACTTATTACTTATTGATATTTGCTCTTTTTGCTGATATTGTCCGTCCATCGCCCTTCCAAACCGTTTTAACAATAACTAAGACTATATCTGTCGAAATATAATATGCAATTATCTTTTTTATCAGAGGAAATATTCTTCAAATTTGCGATCAAATATAAAGCATACATTTTGGAGCACCTTTTCTTAATATGAAGACGTTATTTATTTATTAGCTATATATTTTTGTTTTAGGTTTTTTAATTTATAAATTTCCTGATGCATTTGATTATTATTTTGTATTCTTATTTACTAATTAATCTATTCTTTCCATATTTTCATAATATTTTTGAAATGCTGCCTATTTTCAGGTATAGCTAATTTAATTTTTCAATTTAAATACAATTGAAACGACCTCAAAGATCTTCTTCGAAAAACAATCCCCACGAAATTGTTTGTAAATAAAATTTTGCATTTTTTTTCTTCCGCTATGCATTTCTATTTTCTCTATTTTCACCAGAAAAAAACTCGCAAGTATGTTTTTGACTGCTGTGTGACGCTGAGAATCGGCAAATAAAAAGAACGACATATTTTAGGAAAACAAAAAAATAAATGGAAAATCATCGAATTACGTACAACTCCCAGGGACAGTTGACAGTATTGGGTCAAATATTTTCAGTTGACAATTCGGGGACATAATTCAAGTGACAAAACGAAAATTATGAGCAGCACGAAAAAATAGATGTCCCAACAAATTTCAAATAATTAATCATCAAAAATGTACTGTGAAAATGTGAAAAACGGTGTATATGTCAACATTAATCACACCCTGGGAGGTAAGGTGTGTTGATAAGTAATAGTGACATTGAAAAAATGTCTATTTGTCTGGTTTGTTTGCATGTTTTTTTATATATAAGAGGTAAAATCTAAGTGAAAAAGAGAGAGGCATTTTACAAATCGCTCACCTCATAAAAATTATTCCGACTATATTAAATCATTAGAAAAACTTTAATATAATTTTCATTGAATTATTTTTCTTTAATAAAATGAATTATAATAATATCTTTGATTATTAAAATTATATTAATTTATAAACGTCGAGAGTTGGGCGCCATTCAAAAGTATCATTCAGAAAATAATAAAAATATTGTTTTTGTTTAAGCGACTTTTGCTTAAACGGTCAAACGTTTTTTATCCGCCATATGTGCCACACCGAATCAGCACAGCTGAGCAACAACAGATTATAAAGTCACCATTGTGAATGGCACATGTGTAATTGGCTGTCAGCTGTTTTATGTTTTTCTTTGGTTGGTTCGTTGTTGTTTTTAACCTCTCATCACTTCAGACACACCGTGTCACATAATAAACCAAATTAATAAAATAAAATACTGTGTTTTCCTTTTTTTAGGTCCCGCCATCCTGGCGTGGACTTAAATATGTCCATATTTAAGTCCACGCCAGGATGGCATGCCCCTTTTGGTACCTCCCACACAAATGGACCATTTTGCATCAAACTGCTTATAACTTTAATACAAGTGCATAAAAATGCATGAAATTTTCTACAGTATAATGTTTTTGTAGCGCCTATAGTCCGGTAAAAAATGGGCATCATTGTACAGCCCCTTTTGGTACCGCCCACACAAATGTCCCGTTTCGTACCAAAGTAAACGGCTTGTAACTTTAATACCAGTGCATACAAATACTTGAAATTTTGTACAGTGTAATGCTGTTGTAGTGCCTACAGTCCTGTAAAAAGTGGGCGTTATCACCCCGCCCCTTTTTGTACCTCCCACACAAAATGACCAAATCATACCAAAATTACATAGCTCGTAACTTTAATATACCAGTGCACACAAACGCTTATACTTCAGCACAATGCAATGTATTTAAGAATGTACTGTTTACCGAAAAATATGTGTATTTGGAAAACCCCTTCTGGTACCTCCCACACAAATTGACAGATTTATTGGTGTAATGTTATATATTACATTACTCACAAATTGAGGGTATACCTTAGTCGGTTTACCCGACTGAAACTTTCTTACTTGTTTTGAATAATTTTGTTTTAATAAAATGAATAATAATAATATCTTTCATTATAAAAATTATATTAATTTATAAAGGTCCAGAGTTGGGCGCCATTCAAAAGTACCATTCATAATATACGTAATATAATACGTAATATGAACATATTTTCTTAAAGTCAATAACAAATTGATTAATATTTAAAAGTCTGAGAACAAAAATTATATACACTTCGTACGTTGGGCGCCTCTAAAAAATTGTCTACGAAAATAGAGACATCTGAAGAAAAAAAGTGTACGTATTTATTTTACTAACGATATTCATTCTACACACCCGATTTCGACCGAAAAAATCGGCTAATTCAATCGACTGTGTTTTGAGCCGCCGATTAACCGAGTACATCTGCGGCGTCGAGACTCATTTAAAATGAACGGCGGGTCGGCGACTAGTCTAAGTCAAACGTAACCGTAACGCCCCCGTAGCGTAACGAATCAATTGATTCAATCTGTCATATGGAAATCAGTGTAAACGATTAGCCAACGGAAACGAAACGTAAACGCACGGCTGAATCTGCTGAAATTTGATTTGGACGGTACGTTTACGTGCATTTGCAAACAAAATTAGCAAAATAATGAAAAAATAATACATTTATGCGAAACTTTTGAAAAGTAATGATCTATAAGTAATCAAATTATAAATTAGTAGCAAATAAATATAAATAATTCGGTGCTATTTTGTTGTGAATGTCTGAGTGATACAGCACAGCACGTTTTTTCAGTTTTGGGTAATTGCTCCAGCGGGCAACATTACGGCGGCGCTAAAGTCAAATTACTGTTAAGTTTGCCTAATCCGGCCTTAAATTATTCCTGGCCATACGCCATATAGGCCTTTCTTAACTTCTGCCCTTATTAATTGGATTTTATGATCAAATTATTTAGGCACATTTCTTAATGATTATCACATTTTCTTAATAATTATTGAGGTAAATGTCAAACAATTAATTCTTTTTTCAACTAAAAAATATTTAAAATACATTTCTTTTCAAAACAAACTATGCACCACAACCTCTTAAATGTTTTATGTTAAATGTCAATGACAAACAAATGTTTTAAGCTTTTCAAATAGGAAAATGTACAGCAACAATTGTAATAGAGGTCATTATTTTTTATAAAAAAAAAAAAAAACAAACAAGAATAAACATTTGCTGCAACATTTCTCTTTTTTTCGATTTATTACAATTCGTTTTTAGTTTTGTAAATAATTCATGTGAATTTAATAATAACAACATTCCGCCAATGTTTTTATTTTCAGGTACTTTTTTATTATCCCCCCAAAAATATTTTGCATAATTGCTAAAATATTATTTGGTTGTAAAATTTCCGTGTAAATGACAATTTTGTTGAAAAACAAACCACAAATATGCAGCAACAAAATTTGGCTAGAAAAATTAACAACAAAAAATAAAACTTGAAATAAGGCAGGCCGACATGTTTACGGTCATTGCAATTTAATAGTCGCTTGACTTGACACCTTTGAGAGCACCTGTGTGTACAAAATTTTTTGTCAGATAAAATTATTTAAACAAAAATACAAAAATCATATTAATAAGCGTTTTTGTTCGTTTAGGAAAATATAAATGTTTTCGTAATAATTTGTTAATGATTACATTGCATTACAGTTTGCCTTTTTTGTTGCCTAAAAATATGTAACAATTCGGATTTAAATGATGAGCCTACAAATATGCATTACTTTTTAGTATATTTACAAATATAAGATAAGCTTACTTGATTGACGTTTATTATTCCGGTGTTTTAATGTATTTGTCGTTTTATTACATTATGCAACTAGAAAATATTTTTTTGATTCAGAATTGAGGCATAGTATTCCATGAAATAAAAACTGAACATTTTTTATTGCATTTTTTTTTAACTTAAATTTTAATGGAATGTTCCTTAATTTATTTTGACCATATTTTTTAAAGGAAAAAACGATAGAGCCGGAATACGCGTTAAATTCAAGGCAATTATGATGCCTAAAATTTTTGGAAATATCTCTTTCACCAAGAACAACCGTTACTAAAAATTAGAAAAAAATAAATTTTTTAAAAAATTAAAAAAAAAAATTCTTTTAGAGCAACACATTTTTTTTGCGCATAACAAAAACGCTCTAGGAGAAAATATTAGCTTAATTTATTGGTAATTATCAGTCGCAAGAAAAATAGGCATTACAGTACAGGTGAGCGCATCATGTAGCCGGCCAGGTCCGACTTTGAACTTTCCTTACTGGTTTTAATTAAAATTCAGCAATAATTTATTTTATTCATTATTTTCTGTATTTAGCGGAAAACATGAATTCCATTACCAACAAAAAAGTTTAAAAAATGTATGACATTCACATGGACATCAATGTGACAGACAAGCTTGTAGAGGCAAAGAGCAATGGAAGACACAAAAACGACGCAAGAGACACATGATAAATGCTTATAACACACCGAAAAACTGACAAAAAACATATGTTTTCCATCAAACGAATTTGTGTTCACATCATTTGCAATAGAAATAAGTCTAAAAAACAGAAACAAAAAAAATCGAAAACATCACGAACTGACATTTACATGTTTGCCATGTAAGTACCATGCACAAGAACCAAAATTATGGCTACTCTCAAGACCCATCCACCCTCCACCTTTTTTTTCTGTGAATGTAGAGGTCCGAAAAATGTCACTATCAGTCACAGAACATAGCAAGACGGGCGTCCAAACAACCGCCCGCCCTCCATGCCGTATGTCTGCTGATCTGCCTTACAGCAGAGACAAGACACTCACGTCTTTAACATTTCAATTTACGCACCGAAAAATGACATTTTCATGACTGGTGGCAGAAATGCTGAGACACTGTGTGAAACACTCCCACCCACGTCCACTCCACTCAGCTTCAACACACGCATGACAAATTTGCATGAAACGTAGACTGTGCAGCTAGAGCTCACATACTCACTCAGGACTCTTAAGGATAATGTGTTCAAAATTAATGCCAAAACAAAAATGCAGTCCTCATTTTGGCTGTGGGGGCGGTTGGGGAGTATTACTGTGCCCTATGTGCCCAAAGAAATGTAATAAAATTAAGAATTCCATAACGTGACAAATATCACAAGGCACCAGCAAAAGCACAAGCTAAAGCCAAAGCAGCAGTAATGTTTTGGTCCTTGTCTTGTTTACATTGAGATCAAAAAGGAGCCACACTCCAATTTGTAGTAAAGTGAAATTTGTTTTGGCAAACCATTACAAGGCAGAGTGGGGGTGGGGGAAGTTGTGAGTCTTTTTCATGTCTTCTTTTTTTCTGTGGGTTGTTGAAGCAACACGTAATTCCTTGGAAGGTTGGCGGCGGCGGGTACGTGTATATATGGCACTGAAGATGAAAATAATAATAAATGCAGTCTGTCATGCTGTCTTCTGACACGGTCGGTCTTATATTCCCTTCACAGTGATGATGATGATATCTCCTCCTCCTCTCCACCCATAACTTGTTGTCCTAATCTTTCTACGCTGCGCATTTTTCTAAGACCAAGTCCGATTCGACCCAACCCAACCCACAATTCTCTCCCGCTGAGAAAAATGTAATAAAGTATATTAAGTTGTTAAATGAAGAATAGGTTTTAAGCGAGAGTACACTGTTCGGAACGTGACTAGCATTTAGATTTTTCGGCGTGGAGTATATTTTCCCGTCCCCCAGGCGGGCTTTATGATAAGTAAGAAAAAAAGATATGCGCAGAAAAGTTTCTTCGCCAGTATAAGAAGAAGAAAGGCAAAAACAAGTAAACAAACGAGTGGTGTCGATGATTGAAGAATAAGTTTGTAATTAAAATCAATTGTAAACCAAAAAGCCTAAAAGCAGGCAATGAATTATCATATTTGGCTAAGCCTAAATGTAGGGAATATATTATAAATGTGATACAAATATTTGTAATATTATGTTTTCATCGTTAATGTATTTCGAAAACTGCCAACTTAAAGTAGGTAATAAAGAACCAGAAGGAGAATTCGATGTTGAGTTTTTTGGGGAGCAAGAAACACCACAGTAATTGATTTGTTTGATTGGTTTGTCTAGATGTAAAGAAAACCCCATAACGATTTTTCCAGTGCAATTTTTGGTTTATACAAGGCTCTTAAAGGTAGCAAAAAGCATGTTAAGATTTCTAAATTTTTAAGAATAAGTTATAATTAGAATAAATTTTAAACCAAAATGACAAAAACATGCAATGAATTATTATATTCGGTAAAGCCGAAAGGTAGGCAATATATATCTATATGTATCTATATATATGTATATCAATAATATCATATAAATATGAAATTTGTCAATACTTGTCACATTATGTCTACAATGTTTACGTATTTCGACAACTGACAACTAAAAGTAGGCAATAATTATTAGCTAAAAGAAAAAATGAAAGAATTTCAACATATTTTAAAGATATAGACAAAAAATAGATACTAAAGAAGAAATATGTTTATTCAAAGAATTTCCAATAATAAAGGCAAAATCGAATAGTATAGAATTTTTTGGCAAACTAGTATCTTCGCCCATTTGTTTGCAATAGCTTTTAGGCAACACTACCCATTGTTGCCTACATTAAGGCGTAAAAATTTTGAATCTCTGGCATTTGTCATCAATCTAGCAATTTGTTAGTTTGCCAAATAAAGCACGACAAATCTAATATAATCAATAGATTAAAAACCCGACTAAAAGTGGGCAATAATTTATGATACTTGGCAAAGCAGAATTTGTCGCAAAGCAAAAAAATAAAAGAAACAAAATATTTATCAAAGACCGTAATATGTTTACGATGTTAATGTAAAATAATGTTAATCAAATTGTAAAGGCAGAAAGTGTGGCAACATATTTCATATAAAGAGACGAAAGTAAAAAGCGGAAAATAAAGCTATTATTTTGGCGATATATACGCAATAAATAAAAGGTAATACGTAATATAAATTGAATTTAAGTTGTTATTTAATTAATTACTTTAATAAAACGAACAGACTTGTAGAGCCAAAAAGTAGGCAATACTTTGTAATATTTTCTAAAGCCTAAATGTTGATAACACTAGTTTACAAAAAAGTTGCAAAAGGGCTGTACACAAATTTTCTGATAAAATTTGGTATCCTAAACAAGAAAAAAATAAATTCCAATATTCATGGACTATGGAATATACCTTTAGTATTTTGACTGTATTGTGATGGCTACAAATGATATAAATATCTATTTCACGTAGAAACAGTGGTTTAGTAACAGTCGTTAACAATACTACTCATTGTTGCCTACATTAAGGCGTAAAAATACTGAATCGCTGAGTTTGTCATCAATCTAACAATTTGTTAGTTTGCCAAATAAAACCCGACAAATCTAATATACTCAAACCAGTAAGGAAAGGCTAAAGTCGGACGGGGCCGACTATATAATACCCACCACTCTCGTAATATTGAATAACTCTGATATATAAATTTTGTAATTCATGTATAAATTGTTTACATAAATTTACTTTTGGGACATTTTATACTTAAATAATACCCTGTACCACAGTGTGGTGTAGGGTATAAAAACGATTGGATCTAAAGAGCCAAATCGGATGAAACATATATATGGGAGCTATAGCTAAATCTTAACCGATTTTCTTCAAATTCGGTAGTGTTGGTTCATGGATCAATTAACTCTACCGTTCTAAATTTCAAAACGATTGGATGTAAAATACAGCTTCTATAGAACTAAAGGGCCTAATCGGACGAAACATATATATGGGAGCTATAGCTAAATCTTAACCGATTTTCTTCAAATTCGGCAATGTTGGTTCATGGATCAAGAAACTCTACCATTCTAAATTTCAAAATGATTGGATGTAAAATACAGCTTTTACAGGACTAAAAAGCAAAATCGGACGAAACATATATATGGGAGCTATAGTTAAATCTTAACCGATTTTCTTCAAATTCGGTAGTGGTGGTTCATGGATCATTAAACTAAAGGGACTAAAGGGCCAAATCGGACGAAAGATATATATGGGAGCTATATCTAAATCTGAACCGATTTCAACCAAATTCAATAGCGATCTTAACAGCTGCGAAATACTCTAAACTGCAAAATTTCAGAACGATCGGAGTGAAATTGCGACCTTTAGTCGACGAACAACTTTACATGGACAGACGGACGGTAGGACAGACATGCTTAAATCGACTCAGCTAGTGATTCTGAGTCGATCGGTATACTTTAAGGTGGGTCTAGCTATGTTATTTTCAGGTGTTACAAACATCTGCCGTGAAACAAACTTATAATACCCTGTACCACAGTGTGGTGTATGGATTCAAAATTATAAGCCGTAACTTTTGGTTCACAATGGTCTCTTTGTGTTGGAGGTACAAAAAGGGGTGTGGTAACTTCGCTTATTTTTCTCAAGGTGATAGCGACTAATAAACTAATATTATGTGTGGAATTGCGGAATATTCCGATAAGTAGAATAAAGTTATCAAAGAATCAATATTTCACTATGTGGGGCAGGTACTCGAAAGAGTGGACGGACATTGCTATAGCGACTTAAAATGGACCAAGCCATCGTTTTGATGATGGCTTCTAACAAATAACACAAAATAAAATCTTGTTTAAAACAAAATAATTTATTCAAATACCTTCCTTAACTTGAAGGAAATCTTTAGCTCAACTCCAGTGAGAAAAACACAAAATATTTTTTTCCAATTTTGGGTTTTGTTTCGTGCCATACAAAAACAAAAAACTTTTTTTTTCAATATTTTTAACGACTGTTACTACACCACATTTTCTACGTGAAATAGATATTTTCAACATTTGTAACCATCATAATTGCCTTAAGCCTAACGCGTATTCCGGCTCTATCGAGCTTATACTTCAAAAAAATATTGTAAAAATACTAACTTTATCACAAAAAATGTTTGGCTTTGATTTTATGAAATAGTATGCCTCATTCTACAAAAAAACAAGTTTTTAGATCTATGACACAAAAACAAAATTTTTTGTTGCATAGTGTAACAAAGTTTCGAATCTGCCAAAAAGAAGAATCTATTTTGTGATATTTTCTAAAGCCTAACTGTTGACAATATATTTGTGTTTGTCGAAGTTCGTAATATGCATATTTGCAATGTTTATTTATTTTAAATAAAATTAAGACCTACAAATAGGCACTGATTTCAAACAACTTGTAAAACCAAGAATGTAGGCCACACAAATTAACGTACTTGTAAGCCGCAGAAACAACCAAAAATAAATAATCTATATAATATGTAATACAGAACTTTGAGGTAATTAGTACAGAAGTTATGAGCGAAGAGACAGGAGGTTGGGAGTTAACAGGATAGCCGAGGCTAATACCACCGAAAAATTCCGCCAAAATACAGAATACTTAATTGTATTGCAGTATATTTTTCATATGTTTTGTCATGAAATATTGAAGGTATGCAATTCATTTTTAGGAATTGAGAACATTTTTTAGATTTAAAATGTTTCTCTTTGAAAGGATTTCTTGTTTTCTAAGAATCTGATCTCAATTCTTTCATCGAAAAATATCGAATCAAATTGGGAGGTATGCAATATATATTTCACAATTGTGGGAACGTTTCTTCACGTTTTGTTTTATTCTCAAATATTATTTATTCTTTGGTGGTCATCTCGATTCTGATATTATTCTGAAAAGTATCTAATCAAATTGGGTTTATAAAGTTGCCGTAAAGTATGCCACGATTTTCATGCCTAACTTCAGCGACCCCTAATGTTTACTTCATATCGTTATATCTAATTTTATAAAGTATAATTTTTTCTCTTCTCTGAGAAAAATATTGCATAGTTTCATATTAAAGTGAAAATATGTTTTCTCAAATATCCCAAATAAAATTTGTCTTTACAATTATGCCTCCAACTGTACACAATAAACCTTTTCATTAAAAGCACTGCTGTTTTCAATGATTAATTTAGTCCAACTCACATACCGAATAACCCCTTAATATAAAGTGAAAACCTCATAAACAATGTATCGAAGACGTTGCTGAAAACCGCAAACCATGCAATAAATAAAAATTCTAATAATAATTCAAAATTTTATTAGAAAGGAAAACAGAGACCGAGATGAAGAGCTAAGGAAAGGGTACGAGTAAAAAGTCCTACATTTTATGCAAAATTGCATGATTTTCTATTCATAATCATAAAGAGTTTTATATTTGTGGCTAACTAAGGGGGGCAAATGAAAATTGCTTTTCTTTCACTCTTACAAATTTTGCTGATTCAAATTTTATTTGTAGCGAATAGCTTTGTTAAGGTATTTTGCTATATTGTGCGGTGGCATGCAACACATGCATCGACCATAAACAACTGAAAACCTATGGCACATTTCACATGAAGCGGCGGCTATAGCAATAATGACGATGACGACGACGACGCTTTTCACCAACCGCTGCCGCTTTCTGTGTTTGTTTTGGGCCACACACTTGCCACCATCATAATTGTCATAAATTATGACAACTGTTGGCATAATGTCCCATAATGTCAACGTTATATTATAAAACGTATGGTTTATTGGTTGTTGGTTTGTCTTGGGTTTTAAGCCAACAACAATTCCTTCTAAATTGCAGAGATATTGTGAATAATTGTGCACTCGTAAAACAATATTGACGCCAATGTGGTCAAGAAAAAAATATAGTGATTTTTAGATTTATGTATGCAAATAAATGAAGAAGAATGTTGTAAAATGTGTATGGTTTGGTTTTTTAAGGGAATAGGCAGGCAAACACATTGCATGCAAGATTCGTTTCTATATTAATGAATTATTGTGGCATCAGGATGGGGGTAAAGGGAAGGGTTTATGAATGGTTAATCCATGTGATTCACATGGACTTAGTCATGTGATGGCAACATTGTTGCAAATTATTTATGATTTATGTTAATACTGGGTTATGCATTAAAATATCAATAATACAAATAGTTAGACTAGGGCTGCATACTTTATGGAGAGCTTAAAAAATATAGCATACTTCTGGGGATTTTAAAATATACTATTTCTCAAAAATATGTCATAGCTATTTTAAATCACTTTCTCTGAATCAAACTCTCCGAGAAGTATGCCAATTCTTTGTGAATCTCCAAAAAGTATGCTATATAGAAAGACATAATTTACAGAGAATATGTGAGAGGACATTTTGCCTATTTTCAATGCCACTGATGATTGATCGGACTCCATGAAGGAAATCCTTACGAAACGTGGTGTTGATCAAAATAATAAAAAGACCAAAGCCCAGGACCGAAGCTACTGGCGAAGACTCTGTAATACCTCTACAAAGTACGAGAGGTCAGGAATAAGTAAGTAAGACATATTATTCTGTTTATGATCTTTTTGGTGGTAGGCAAAATCGGGGTTTAAATGCTTTTCGAGATATAGTTTTCAAAGAAAAAGTTTTCCCTTCTCAGGACTTAAGCATGCATTCCGGAGATTTTCGCTTCAAATTCTCTAGCCAAATAACAAAGCCTTTTACTTTCTCTGATAACACTTTAGTCACATTTCCCGAAATCAAGAATATCCTGTGCTTATTCATATCGATACCTCCATTCCAAAACAAGCAAAAATATAGTTTTCCAGGAGAATCGGTCAAAGCTTTATGAAATTTTTTGTTTTGGAAAGCTATGACAACCTTTAAGAAACTAAAGGGTGTTTTACAGGTTCACAGCTTTGAGTTGGTTACACTGATTTATTTGACAGCCAATTTAAAAGCGGATAGTTGCTTTTTGTTAGTTTTGTTTGCCATTTCGTTATGGATAGACGTTCACCAGATCAAAACTTGCAAATTGTTGAAATTGTCTATCAAAATTATGGTTTTGCTCATCAACCTTCAAAATTCAGCGATAAAGCTCATTTTTTTAATGGGTGCCTAAATCGGCAATATACGCCAATAACCCAGAGACAATTGAACACCTTAAAATCAACATTCGACGAGTTATTGGCGAAATACGGCCGCAAATGCCGCGAAAAGGTTCTGCAAGTTGGAGTTCTAGATTGTACCCGTCAGCCTTGGCTGCGACAGGATCCAACTCATATTTAAATATTAATGACATAATATTATCTATCCATAAACCCAGTTTAATGAATAATATTTTTTTTTGCTTTATTTTAATTTAAAGTTCTGGAACTCTACAAATATATCGGTTACATATATTTCCTTTGGTAGTCAGTTTGTATTATTTACTTTGAAGATACGTATTTTCATATATTTTTTGGATAGTTTGAAAAACTGTGGTCTAATTTTCGCAAACGATAGCATTATTGTCATAGAGTCTGAAGGATAGTTGTCATAGAGTCTGAAGGATGTAATATACTTTTGGGAGATAGTAGATTTTAAGTTTCTTTTTACCTGCACAGTTTTTAAAAAATGTGCATACTTATGGGAGAATTTGAAAATATACTGATCTCTTCCTCCGGAATATGAATACAGGGTTTAATTTTAATTTTCTGCATTAGAGAGTGAGAAGATATATTGCAGTTTTACCTTTTCAATGACAATTCAATGTTTCTTAGCATTTGAAAAAATGTACATACTTTCGGCTGACTTAAATCACCATTTTTGTAGCAAAAGAAAAGTATTAGGCTGAGTTGCTTCTTCCCTTGAGGACAATTCCTTATTTTTTCAAGAATTTGAAAAACAAAGCATAACTTTCGAAGAGTTAGAAACAATTTGGGAATAGTTTTGGGAAACAATAAGGCTATAGCTATATTGTAAGCAGATGTTCCCTTAAATTTAGCGTAACTTTCTGGATTGTGCAAAATAATTGGCATACTTCTCTGAGTTGGAAAATAAATTGAATACTTTTAAAGTATATTACCGGTTGTATAGAATATTTCTGTGTAAAAAGGCGACACATTTTGGAGAGTTTGGAAAAAATGTTGCATACTGTTCGGATAATAATAATTAGGGTATATTCGTCGAAGTGTTCTTTGTTCAATACTTCTGGGAGTTTGGAAAATGATATATAAACTGTATTCTTACAGATAATGCATATTTTAGTTCTTTTTAAATTATAAGTTTTGTCCATATTTTTACTATATTACTATAGATATATTGAAAGATATATAGATTTTCCCTTAAAGCTAACTGCTTAACATTCTGCAGTATGGAAAATTATTGGCATACTTTTGGGAGTTTGAAAATAATTGTCACAATTTTTAAGGTATATTACCGGTGGTATAATATATTTCTGTGTAAAAAGATCACACATTTTCGAGTCTGGAAAAAATATTGCATACTTTTCGGAGCTTTCCAATAATTGTATATATATATACTTATCGAAATTTTAAATAAATGTTACTTCTGAGAGTTTAAAAAATTATATAAAAGCCGTATTCTTGTTTGAGATAATCCGTATTTTAGATCTTTTTAGAGTAATACATATTTTTGATCCTTCTTATACCATAAATTCGTTTTCTGTATGAATCGTATGCTAATATTTTTCAACAACAACTAGCGTCTCCCCACCCTCATCTCTCTATGCGCCCATGTCGAATAACAGCATAACTCGTTGTACAGCATGTTCTATAACTTCATTATTTTTCGATCTACTCGATGACAATACCAATGTGAAAGCCTTCTGTTGTTTTTCTGTTATTATACAATAATAATACAGAATGTGTTTTGCATTTTAATTATATGTATATGTATATGTTGTTCAACACAAATTCAGCATTCTCTGAACGCAAGGAGTATTCGCGTTGTATTAATATTTTCATTTCGATTCTTTTGGATCTGAAATTGAGTGGTGCTATGTGACATGTCAGTAGTCAGCTGACATAGACCCTCTGATATACAACAATAAGAAAATGACATTTAATATGGTATTACGCGACATCACGTCGCATTATTCCCACACTCTCTCTCTCTCTTTCGCAATAATGGAAAATAAACCAAAAAGGAAGAAAATCTAATAATTATATGCGCATTTTTTGTGCCACAACTCTGTTTTCTTTTTTCCCTCCCCATTCCCCCTACGAGTAGAAGGAATTCCTTTTATTGGAATTCTTTCGCTGTCGTTCGTCAGTTTGGCATTTGGCCGTAATGTCATTGTCAGGGGTTCTTAGTTTAATTAATAAAATTTTACGATACTCTGGGGTGTGATAATAAAGCTGAGAGAAGTACCTGACATGCAAAAGACATAATTAATTTCGAAAAAAGGTAGTGTAAGGGAATCAACAAGTATTTGCAAAAGTTGGAAAAAAATTACTGGCCTTAGTCTTTAGTTAACGGTTTGTGGTTTTTAAAAGGAGAGCAATTTTTATTAATGGCATTATTTACGTATAACGCCTGGAAGATATGCTATAGATTTTAGTTAACTAAATTTGGTTTTATAAAATTACGTAACATATTATAAAGTCTAGAAGTATTTGGAAATTGTCCAGGAAAAATCACTGAATGACATTATTGGTCATATTACGACTGGCGGATATGTTGCAGATTTATGTGAATCAGCAGGTATTTTAAAAGGTTCGAGAAAAAATTACTGAAATTTTTGGTGTTAGTCGTTAGTTAACGGTTAGTGGTTTTTAAAAGGAGATCAATTTTTATTAATGACATTATTTACGTATAATGCCTGGAAGATATGCTATAGATTTTAGTTAATTCAATTACTTTTTATAAAATAACGGCACTTTTTATAAAGCCTAGAAGTATTATGGTATCTGCAAATGGTTCCAGGAAAAAATGTACTGAATGACATTGTTGGACATATTACGCCTGACAGATATGTTATAGATTTAAGTGTATCAAATATAACAAATAACAAATATTTTAAAACGTTCCAGTACAAATTACTGAATTATAGTCTTTAATTAACGGATTGTGGTTTTTGAAATGAGAGCAATTGTTATTGATGACATTGTTTATGTATATAACGCCTGGAAGATATGCTATAGATTTTAGTTAACTAAATTTGGTTTTATAAAATTACGTCATTTTTTATAAAGCCTAGACGTATTACAGGGATATAAAATTTTCCAGCAACAAAGCATAGAATGACATTTATAGTCCATATTACGCCTGGCAGATGTGCTACAGACTTAAGGTAAACGTTTGGACGGCTCTTTGTAAAAAAGCCTAAAATCCCTATCATTTTCAAATAACTGTACGGTTTAAGAAAGCCCCATATACATATAATATAAGCCTTAATGTATGCCCCACTTTTGAGCAAGAAAAAATGTCTGCACCACAAAACTTTAAAATCTCTAAATAATTTTTAGTTAATAAAACAATATGCCAAAAAAAACTTGTTCACATAGTTTTTAATATTCAAAACAAAACTCAAAATTTTTATTAAGAAACAAAATAGCTGCATGAAAAACATGGCCTACATTTGGGGGCGTCTTTATGACCACAATCTATTGGCATATATTTTTTAGGGGTGGACAAAAGCACTAAATAATGTATAGTGACCATGACCAAACATATGAAGATGATTGTTGAGAGGCAGGACGGAATATACGAGATGGATTAATGACAACAATGAGTAGAAAAAAGCCCCGTTAACTCATAGTGAATTAATTTAAAGAGAGTAGAGCCATTTATTACAAGCATATAATGTTGGTTAGAAGAGAGAACAACTTTAAGACTATACTAAAAACAATTTAGTAGATTTTGTGGTTCACTTTTAGGATCTATTATGTCCTTGGACATTAATAAAATGTACATCAAGGAAAGATATTTTTCTAAAAATATGCAGCATACTAACAATTTTCGTTTTAGTATGTCATAATACTCGAAAAAGTTAATAGTTATAATAAAAACTCTGCCCAATTTTTGTAGTACACTTTTAGGGTTTTTAGTGAACAACAATTTGAAAATAATGTATAACTTTATATTATGTATTTTTGCCAAGAAGTTCAGTATCATAATTTTAAGGATTTGAAGAATTTTAATATTCGCAAGATGTTTTTAAAGTAACGGGTTTTCCAATAGGGATGATATGATTTTGAAGTGACGTTTCGGCCATTCGTAATGTCATGATCTGTCATTTGTTTTTCATTGTATTCAGTAGTGTTTACAATTTCATCATGGAGAGATATACGCAAGAACAACGTTTACAAATTATTCAGTTTTATTATCAAAATAACCAATTGCAACTTTTCGTGCGCTAAGTGCATTTTTTTAAATACAATAGAAAAACACTTTCCAATCGACCTACGACCTTGATATTTTAGCTCTCGTTAAGAACTATCTTTTTGCCATTGGCCGATTCCCGATCCGACGTACCGTTAAGTAGCTAGAGCAAAAATAAACTTTCCGTTCACATTTGAAAAGGAGTCCATTTTTTTAAAATCCAAAAAAAAACACATTCCAGTCGACCTACGACCTTGGCACCCATGAGCAATATTTTGCTACGTGACACACAGCAAATGAAACAATTGAATTGTTGCGAGAAAAGTTTGGAGATTCGATTATTTCAAGAAATTGTGATATAGAATGGCCTCCAAGAAGTTGTGATTTAACACCATTGGACTATTTCTTGTGGGGTTATTTGAAGTCATTTGTCTTTCGAAATAAACCAGACTCTCTTCAAGCTTTACAAGTCAATATTGAACGTGCCATTCATGACATACGACTTGATTTAGTGGAAAAAGTGCTCGAAAATTGGGTTCATCGAATTCGTTCCTGCAGAAGAAGTCGAGGAGGCCATTTGAATGACGTTTTATTTAGAACTTAATTGTATCGATTGGACTTCACATTAAATAAAAAACTTTTGAGTTTCCTTAACAATAAGTGTGTTTTTTCCAAAGAAATCATATCACTCTTATTGGAAAACTCTGTATTTAGAATTTGTTTGGTGCAGTTATAGTGTTTTTAATATTTTTCTTTAAATATATAAAAAAATATGCTTTAAACACTGTATGGCTAACTTTCAGGACCTTCAGATCCATTAAGTTGAAATGATATACAATTCTCGTCATTTCTAGACTATTTAATACCGCCATAGGAAATTTAGAGTCTAACTTTTTGTTAAAATTATCCTATATGTAAGAATTCCCCTTTTTCCTTGAAGCCTAAAACTATACTCAACATCCTATTACCTCTCTAAGGTATACACAACTCTTTGGAAGCTATCCAAATATGTTTCTCAAAATTGTTTGTAACCTTTTTTGTTATACTATTTGTATTTATATATAAATTTCGGGCAGAATTCCAAAAGTTTTCAAAATATTTTATACATTTTTGTGGTGCGCTTTTAGTGTTTTTAATACGAGTATCATACAATTTATAAAACTGTATATTACTGGACCTGTTTCTTCAAAAGAAGTCCGTCCAGATTCTTTAAAGACGTCCAGATGCTTCATATCTTTACTTTAAAAAAAAATTATGGCATACTTTCAGGGCCTTCAGATCTATTAAATATCAATTATATATTTTTGGCCATAGTTAGAGCATTTAATGCTATAGGACATTTAGTGTCTAACAATATGATAAATTTACTAACCAGTAAGAATGTGCATTGTCTTTGAAGTTCAAAACTGCACCCAACATCTTATTACCTCCCTAAGGTATACAACTCTTTGGAAACTTTCCAAATTTGTTTCTGAAAATGAATTGAATAATTTTGTGTAACTTTTTTTATTATATTTTTTTTCAAAAGAAACTCACATTTTTCGGGCTGAATTCATTTCTTTGCCTTGAAACCAATTTTTCGTTGCCTAATTTATTATTTTATTAATTCTGCCGAATCCAAAAATATGTTTTCCTCTCAAAGAGCTCTTGGCAATGGTCTTAATTAAAAAGCAATTTCGGTGTGTAGTTTTATAGATCCCCCCACGCCCCTCTCTCTCTTCGTCCATAATTCTCCTCCTTTCTTTACTACATCACAAGGCAAAGAAAATTCTCAGGTGTTTTTGATTAGCTCATTAATAAATATATACCCAAATACCTTGAGGTACACACTCTGACACATACATACATATGTCTGTGTGAATTCAAATATTTTCTTTATGATTTTATATTTTTTTTTTTTCAAATTTCTATAATTTCGAAATACACTAAAAATTCAGAACACCCAAAACCACTCGAAATGTAAAGGCATTTGAAACAAAAAAGAGAGTGTTATACATAAGAAAATTATTAAGAAACAATTTCTTAGCAATTTTCGACTGCTGTTGTTTATAACCAAAAAAAAAAAACAAAGTTTAGCTAACATTTAAAATGAGGCATAAAGGAATGAAAACAAAATATAGCCTATCAAAACATTAACAAATAAAGTTCATTTTGAGAGGTAAAAAAAAACAAGAAATACAACAAATAATTTAACAATTTCATGTGGAGCATCATTGAATGGATTGAATATCTGCTAATTGTCTTAAGTACCAGACGAAGAAAATTTATAGCAAAAATTATCAAGAGAGTGGAAATGCTATTGGCCTTAAGCCAATTAGCCATAATAGCTACAACAACAACTCAGAAAACAGCATCGAGGTGATTCTGTATGAATATAAAAATAATTCCACGCTATTTAACCAAGTGCAGCAAAAAAAAGCGTATAACAATAATTGCAATAATTTATTTACGAGTATTCGAAGAGAAATGCAGCCAATTAAAGAGCATAACAACAGTTAAAGTGCAAAGAAAAGTATGCAGTGCTTTTTAATATATTTGCCACAAATCTAGAGTATAAGTTCTAGGCGCGAGAAAAAAAATTTATAAATATTTCAACGGGAATTACTTTTATGTTATTTATCGGAATAAAAACAGAAACGCTATGTCCACGAAATGAAAACAAAATTCAGATGAAATTTGATGCCAAATATTAATGAATGACACTGCAAAGTTCATTGCCCGAAATACATTTCGAAATCAAGTCATTGTATGTACTAAACACTCTGTATTCTTCTGTTTAAAACGTTTAGATTCGTTAGTCTTAGCAAATGTAAATGTACATATTTTTCCAACCTTATTTTCTTAAGCTCCGCATAAACGGAATACTGACAAAATGTAATAGATTTTCTGGTTAAAATTATAAACTGTGAAAATTACTATGGAAATTCCAATTGGAAATATTTTAAAAGACTTATTCCAACTTCTAAAAATATATAGCATACTCCTAGGATTAAGACACAATAAATATATCGGGCAGTAGTTTTAAAATATGACGAGATACCATATCATATCTCATATCAGCCATACTAAACAACCGACCAATGCCATCTATGTCTGAAGTGGAGTTGATGGAATTTATAAAAAAATTGGCTGTCAATATCAGCTCTACGAAAACATTTCGATTTTTTTAATCTAATTTGTTTAACATTTCGAAAACATGAAAGGAAGGGAAAATTAGAAACACAAATCTCTATTGGCGTTAAAGATCCAACGACCTCTATATGTAAGACCTCTCATTTAACTAAATTACCAGAAGAAGTCCTTATCAATCTCAAATGTTGAACAAATTAGTATTAATTATAATACTGGGGATTGGATATTGGAGCATGGTAAATTGTAAATATTCATAATTTTGATATTCAAATATTTAAAAATCTTGTAAACGAAAAGAGGGAGAGAAAACGGTTAATGGTCAATGCCACCTACATCTGAATTTTGATTGTCCGCATTTACATTTGATGTAATTCAAGTCAGTTAAAATATTTTAAACCAAATAAAGGGTAGAACAAAAACCGCACGTTGTTAATCTATATATATAAAAATGGAAAAATGTTTGTATGTATGTATGTGTTTTATAGACGTTTAAACCACTGGACCGATTTTAATTTTTTTCTTTTGTTTGAAAGCTATTTGGTCTGAGATGGTTTTGGAAAAAAAAATTGCAAATAGTGGACGGGGAAAATGTGGGCGTGGAAATCGTTTGTTTGTGTGTTTGTTCCACTGTAGTTCTGCTGACAGTCTACGTCAGTGGTCCAAAAATGGACGGGATCGGAAATATGGGGCAACGAAGTGGACCGGCTCCAGCTAGTTGTAAATAAAACAAAAAGTTTTCGAAAAATTATCTTAAATTTTTTTTGTTATGATAGAAGGATCTATGACAATTATGTGTAAAACAAAATATCGGCCAAATGCAAAAAACTTGACGTTAAATTGTGACTCACAATTAACATCGTACATTATGGGTGAACCACCATTTGCCAAAAACGGTATATTGTTGCAATTGCTTGTTAGAATTGACTACAGCCTTTAAAGACATATGGAAACCTCCATTCTAAAACATGCTAAGTAGACTTAGCATGTTTTTAGGGAGATTGCATTTTTAACTTCTAAATATTCCAAATTATATTCAGTCAAAATTTGGTGTATATCCGTCAACCCAATCAAAAGTTATGCACAAAACAGTGCAGGTCATTCGATTTCCATTCCAAAGGAATTCCACACAAATTTAAAAAATTCATCAAACTTTGATCGCCTCACATGAAAAACTACGTTGTTGCACTAAGCTTAGTTTAGAATGGAGGTATCGATATATCACTCCTATTGAATTCTGAAAATGATAGAGAGGTGTCTATCGAAACTACATTAAATTCTACTAAGCAATTGAAACTCTACCATTTCAAGTATTTATTTCTATTACATTTTTGCAATAGACAGAATGTAACTGAAACCTATGATCTTAAACCGAATAAGTTCTGACTGAATATTTTAACCCTAATTTTTTTTTTGTAATATCTTGAAAATTGGAAGAGATTGAAGAAAGCGGTTAAGATTAAAAAAACGTTAATGACGAATGCCATCTAAATACGAGTACATCTGAATTTGGATTTATTGAATTTACAACATAAATAACTGTTGTCATTCTTTATCGTATTTTATGAATCTCAAATATGTTCAAATATTTATTATATTAAATATTTTTTTTATTTATTTATTTATTTATATGAATTACAATACAAAGTAAATTTATATTCTAATTTTACAGGGAGAAGCCGGGTGACAAAGACCATATTGCTTGTTAATTTTTGTTGCGACAGGCCAGAGCCTCTGGTGGGAACCGAACCCACGACCCCCAAACTCATAGGCGAGCTGGCTACCAACTGGGGCGCTCAAAATATTTTTTTATTAATATCTCGAAAATACGAAAACATGGAGGAAAACGGTGAATGTCATTAGGCACATTTTTTGCAATTAGCGTTAATGACTAACGCCATCTACATGTGAAATCAATTTTAACTACTTTGTCAGCAGAATTCAAAGATAGGGAGGAAGGAAAACGGTAAATGTCATTAGGCACATTATTCTCAATTATCGTCAAAGACCTACGAGTACAACTAAGACCTAAAAACTGAGCATATGGGAAAGTAGAAACTTAAGCGAAAGATGTCATTAAATTGGTTTGGAAAATTGGAGTACCATCAATGGAATATGTAATTATTCAAAAGGGCGCAGTGGAACGTGGGGTAGATATTGTATTTGTTCATACAGAACCTGAACCTGATCATCTGACAAGCACCCAAAAGGAGACAAAGAGAGAACGGACATTTTAGTAAACGATTCCAGTGTCCAAGGTGTTAAGAAGATATTTTGCAGATCGTGCTTTGTCTTTGAGTTCTAAGCCTTTTCTAGCGTTAATGATCAACGACATCTACATCGGACTTTACTATTAAAATAATAAAATTATAATACTTGTGAATTTTACGATGTTTTCGAGAGGATTTGATATAAAAAAATATTTTTATTAATATGTCTAAAAAAAATTGAATTTTTTCCAATATCTTGCAAAATATCTTTAAAACCGCTGAACGGATGAAATTAGGAATTAGAGGAAATTGAAGGCATCTTAATAAAAAATATAATAATTGTGCATTTTACGATGTTTTTGAGAGGATTTTATTTAAAAAATATTGAAAATGTTTCAAAAAATTGAATTTTTTTCGCAATGTCTTGCAAGATATCTTTGAAACCGCTAAACGGATGAAATTAGATATTAGAAGAAATAGAAGGCTTCTTAATTTTGGATTCTTTAAGTCTTTATGAACCACTTCGGATAGATAGTTCTCGAGTTATGTTAAAATTTTTGGTTCAACCTGTATTTTTAGATGTTTATCTGTATTTTAAGAAATCAAAAAGTGGCATCCATCCCACAATAGACCTCACTCTTAAGCTCTTAAAGAATAATACGTTTGAGCAAAAAAAAAGAATAAAAAAAAGATTTTTTGACAAAACAAGTTTTAATTTCGCAAAAAAAAATGCACAAACAAATATTTTCGTGTTTTTTTTTTAATTTTTAAAATTTGAAGTATTGAGATTTAAAGCGTTCTTTTTGGGATTCGTAGAGGATTATTTCAAATGTCATAAGCATTTGTACACATCAGAGACTTGTTAATTGTAATAAGAAAATTTAGAAATTCAAGAAAATATTTAAATTTTATACAATACCGCTTAAAATCATTAATCAAAAATGAAGTTTTCCAGACACTTACCTAAAACGAAAAGAACAAGAATATAATTAGAAATTGTAAACAAGTTAACAAATAAATAATAAGGTATGTAGTAAACAAGTAAAGGGTGTCTTTAGTCGAGCAGAGCCGACAATGATACCCTAGAATAGTCATTTATACAGTTGCTCTTTGACAAAATAGAATTTTCGCTTATTATTTACATTACTTTTTACTCGGCACTGTCCCGTGGTGCCGACTTTTAGGCGAAAAACGTCACACGACAGCATTTATTTCTTTATAATGTCACCATTCTAGCAAATTTTTACCTTAACTTTAAAGTGACTGCTTTATTTGACAAAATAGTATTTTCGCTTATTTTTTACATTACAATTTATTCAGCACTGTCCCGTGTTGCCCAATTTTATGCGAAAAAACTTCATACGACAGCATTTGTTTATAATTTGTCATCATCCTAGCAAATTTTTAGTTTTGTAATATAAAATGGCATGATATCGATAACGTTATTCCAAAGTATGCAAAGTCGATTTTGCATGTTTTTAGGGACAATGCATTTTTTTTAAATTCCAAAAACTACAAATTGGTTGTTTATATGTCAAACCCCTCAAAAGTTATGCTTAAAATAGTTGAAATCATTATATTTGCATTATAAAAACCATTCATAAAAATGTTTAAATTCCATAAAACTTTGATCGCCTTTTTTGAAAAACTACCTTTTTGGACTTAGCAAACTATGGAATGGAGGAATGGCATCGATATGTGTACTCTATATGACACTGGATTTATTTGCCTACTTCTAGGCATAATTATTCTTAAAATTCCATAGCCTATTTTAAAATGCAAATGATGAATTCTCCTTTGTATACAAACAATGCAGCAATTTAAATTCAAGACTATTGCAAATATTTTCCTCATTTGTTAACAATTTTCTACCCATGTTCTGAATAATAAATTATTTCAAATATATTGCATACTTCTAATATAATTTATATACTTTAGTATTCTTTTAAGAACCTAGCAAAGATATTTGTAATTAGTTTGGGTTTCTAAAGGAATTAATAACATTTCAGAGAATTGCATTCTCAATACAAATGATGTTATTTAATGCACAATAAATAGCAACACATGGTCTATAATTGAGAGCTTGTAATTAAAGAAAAATAGAGCATACTTTTAAGGGGCATATAGAAATAACAAATACACAAACAATGCATAACTTTAATTTCTTTACCGAGAATACATGCAATTAATAAACATGAAAGGCAAGAAAACCATAAATAACCTTATAATATACAATTAACACACATTTATTAACACCATACATATTCGTACAATTCTATAAGTAAGTACGCATATATAAGCCTATATAAATTTGTTCATAAGTATGTGTTTTTTTCTACTTCTTTGTATTCCTATAAAACAATAATAATACAATGTATCTATAACTCTGTCTGTCAGTCAGTTCAGCCATTCATTCAGCCACTCACTACATTAATTGTATAAAAACAACATACAAATAAATCGAAATGCTTTACAGGCTCTCCAAAAAATATAACTAAAATTACACACTTGAGAGTGAGAGAGTGAGAGAGTGAGGAAAAAATGCCATCAATAGAAGTCCGAATACTTAAAGGAATTCATCCTTCCTCTGAAAAACTTTCCTTGAATTAATGATTAATTAGTAAACTCCTTGGACACGTACCAATTACGTTGGTATATATCAAAAATAAGGAAAAACTGTAATATAAGAAAATACAAAGAAGCAAGGCAAAGAAATTTCAACAATACTCGTAAAGTAATGAAACTGACACAAAACAAATAGCTCAAGAACCAAACAACAAAAAATAACGACAAAAGGAAGAAGGCTAAAGTTCATAGAATAATAATCAGAAACAAACATGTTCGCACATGATGTGTGGTTATAATGAAGAGACTGAGCGTCTGTCCACTTATGATGTGGCCAATGCCTTTTCCAACAGTGACGCCTTCAACACCCATATCACCTACACAACCTTTAGGGAATCAATGACGGGGCTGACGACTTATTTTTTATACGACTAGAACACATCAACGGTCACCTATATCACATCAGAATTTCGATGTATTCGTGAAAACACATAAAAGGCGGTTTGTTTTTATTCTTTTGAAAATGTGAGAAAATGTTCGGGAGTAAATTATTGTAGAATAAACAAAAACAAAAACACCAATAAAGGCCGAACAATTTATGGTTTCACTTTTTTTCCACAAAAATCAAAAACACTGCGAAACCATCGAGCAAGGACTGATATTGATCCTTGGACTTATTTTAATATAATAGGGATTTATTTTCTAAAATTCCCTATAAAAGTGCAGTAAAATGCGAAATAATATAATGTTGATAAGAAAAGATATAATATTAGATAATTTTGAATATTTTTGAAAATATGAGAAAATATTCAGCGGTGAATTATCGCTGGATAAAAAGAACATCTATGAAAGTTCAAACAATTATGGTTTTCCAAACTCCAATATATTGTGAAACCACTGTGCAATGAAATCAACAGATATCGGAGTACTGATATTGATCTTTGGTCTTCTTTTAATAAACCATAAATATGCTAGGGATTTCTTTAATTCAATTTGCCTATAAGTATGCAATAAAAGACGAAATAATATAATATTGATAATATAAGATACTACACGATGAAAAAAAAATCGCTTCTGTAGTATATTGTCCCAAACATATTCGGCTTGAAACATATATATGTTTAGGGTACACTCTAAATATATAATATTTGGTACACACAAATATTAAATATTTGGGAAGGTGTTGATCTAAACAAATCTTTGTTTCCATCCTAATATTTTTTATTAGGGCATATTTTTTCGTAACAAAGATTTATTTGCATTTAAGTTTTCAGAAAATATATCGATACCTTAAAAACGTTAAGTTTCTAAGGATTCAAAGTTAATTTTTTTAATGTTTATAAAAATATTTTATAATTGAATTCGTATAATATTAAAACAATAATTTACTATAAAACAATTTACTCGAAGGTTTCACTACTAATGATGCATTGGGATATTTAGAAATTTAAAATGAATGCTTTAAAACAGAAGGCATATGCCATTTTTAGTTGGGTAGATTTCGAAATCAAGGAAAAATTTAAACTGATGTTAGAAAAGACAGCAAAGTTTTGAAAATCCTTTTTAAATAAAATATATTTGGAGAAATTCCTGAACAATAATTTTATTTGTATTTAAACACATATTTTATTTGAGAAACTTAGTCAGCAAATATATTTTATTGTAATATATTAATATATGCGTTCCAAATAAATTTTATTGATTTTCAAATAAAATTTTTTTGCTCAAAAATATATAATATTTAAAAAATTGTTTTCCAAATATATTTTCTTTCCATTCAAACATATCCAAAAATGCGATTTTGCCCCGTGTAGCTGACCTCAGCAGACGTTGTCGTATCCGTTCTGTTTGGGATGTATTGGTTTGTTTTTCGTTGATAATTCATACAAAAATGCATACATCCCGAATTTTAGGGAAAAAAATTCAAAAAAGTCTATATTGACCGTAAGTCCACTAAAGCTCTATCTACCGGTTAGAATCATACATACAAACTATTATCAAGACAAACCTCATGTACATTTTGAATTTCAGTCAAATTGCTCCAGAAATGCGAATTTTGCAGATAACTAGACCACTCCTCCATTTATCGCGGTGGAAATAATTCTAAAACACAGATGCCCCCAAACTGAAACAATTGTGCAATGGATTTTATATATAAAGATAATTTTAGCAAATGTTATATATTCGCCTCTGTTCTGTATTCCGAATGTGGCTTGAATCGGATTCGAGTTTCTAAATTTGTTTCTTTGGACCCAAATATGTTCGAATGGAAACATAAAGGCAATCTGAAATTATGGACAATTTTATGAATTAGAATTTCGGATTCAATCCGCTCTCGGAGTACAGAACAGTGGGGATTGAGTCTAAATTGGAGCATCGTACTCATCATATACACGACCAAAATGTTTCACTGTTCTTCAGCCAAAGACAGCTTTTCCCATATTTTAATGAGCATTATCGTTATTCCCAAAAAATTGTTTTTATTTTCGTTCCTTCTGAGATGTTTATTTGGCTGAAACGCCAGGAATCATTCTTTGAATCAGAGAAAACAAGTTGTGTTAAGAAATTGTATGAGTAAATGAGCCTATAAATAGGCAATAAAAACAATCATTGTAGTTTCATTAAGTTTTCTAGTATGTTTTTTAATTTTGTTTTTTAAAAATTGTTTATAAGTTTTCCTGAAAAAATTTGTCTACAAATATATATCAGCATAGTGTTTTTTATGTACAAAACTTCCCTATTAATAGATGCTAAAGGAAATCATATGTAAATAAGCCTAGAAGTAGGCAACAAATCATTAAATCCAAAGATCTTAGAAGAGTCTTAACTCAATCACAAAGAGAAACAAAATTTTGATATTTTTAAGATTTGTATACCAAAAGTTCATAAAAGTTTTCGAGTTAAGTCAAATAGCCTAGTTGTATGCAATAAACAGAAAACCAAGCTTACAAGCCACACGTCAAAGACAGGAGAAATATTTCTAAGATGAAACTAATAATAATTAAAATATTCTGAAGCAATCATAAAATAAATTATCCTAGATGTATGCAATGTAGTTTAAATAATTGTTCTGAAGAGAATAAAAAATTTGTTAATAAATTAGGAATACTTAGCCTAAATTAGAGCATAGTTCATACAAAAAGTGCTGATTCCCACGAGACAATTTTTTCCAAGCAAGTGTCAAAGATTCTTGGTAAGATAGCCCGGTGGAAAGATCATTTTGCCTATCTCTTCTACAAACTTTGACATCTGTTTTTATTATTTTATTATTTTCGCTATGAAATATGCTAACGTTTTTATTTGTAAATAATCCTAGAAGTAGGCAATAAATACGATAATTTTAAAACATAAATGTAAATTGTATTTCAAGCGTGTCCGAGGAGACTTTAAACTAAATTGGTGCTTCGGTTTTATACAAATTATTATCAACCTCAACTAAAACAATCAAAGTATATAAAAACTAAACAATCCTAAATGTAGGCAAAACAATCCATAAAATCTAAATCTCAAAGGGGAGTTATATTTCAAACATATATAGTATATTTTAAAAAGAAAAATATTCATAACATTTGCATTGGTAATCAATAATGTTCCAAATAAAGGTAGACCGTGTCAAAATTAGAAATTCTTCCTCACCTAACAGCAATCTGTTTTTTTTTAATTAAAAATAATGAACACACTCGATGAGGAAAATACAAATCGGAATGACGTTTCCTGTTCACATTTTAAGGATTTTGGCACATAGAGAGAAATTATGGCTGCTGTCGAATTTCAAGTGCTACGACGTTCAATTTCAATTCAAAGGACATTCATTTGTAAAACGCCTTCAGGGGACTTTAATATTTAAAACGCTTTCAGAGGCCTTCTCCCAAAAGTTTGCAGATCCTCGTACGTATTCACAAAAAAGTGTAAATGTCTTTGATCCGCATCTTTTATAATAAAAGCTTAACTCTACCTTTATAGGGAAATCAATTTTAAGAAAACTTTTCTCCCAAATATGTGCAGAATAGTCTATAAACATAAATGCAGTCTATTTTCGAGTTCACAAAAATCTGTAAATGGATTGGATCCACGTCTTTTATAATAAAAGCTTTAGATCCACTTTTAGTGGGAAATCAAATTTGAGAAAACTTTACTCCTTTCTTGTGCAAAATAGTCTTTGTAAATATAGATAATTGCAAAATAGTCTTTATAAATATACATAATTGCAGTCGATTTTCCAGTGCTAAATTCTACAAGTTTTATGATCACTTTTGTGGCACATTTTTAAAACCTAAAGTGCCTTTAGGGGGCAATGGACTGTATATCAGTACAAAGCTCTTCTCCCAAGATATGTAGAATTGTGGTTATAAATTATTAGTACATTGGATTTTCGAGAATTGGGATCTACTAATTCGGTAACTGAATCAGATGATTTTATAATAAAAGGACGATACATTTTTTGGGAAACTTAATTTAAATGTGTTGCATTAAATATGTGTGAAATTGCAAGAGTATATAGGCCTAGAAGTAGGCAATAGAATCCAATTAAATAATGAGGAAGATATACGTAACATTTTAAGCAAAAAAGTTATATTTTATTTTACCTATAAATATGCAATTATGTGGAAATCTTTTTGTATTAAGAAGATAAATATAATTGTGGTAATAGTTTAGTAATATTTGCAGAGGACCTGTTTAAAAGCTCATTATTTCAGGTGAAAAAAATGCATAGATTATTTTTGATTATTTAGATTTAAGTCAAAATCTATTCACAGAGTATACTAACCTAGAAGCATGCGATAAAAAAGACGAAATCACTTTAAATATAAGAGAAAAGAAAAATATTAATAAATTAGGAAACAATTGTGGGATTTAACTTAATTTTGGAGCATTATCTTCATTAAAAGCATACTTATATCATTTGGATGCAGGAAATTGTGCTTATATATTGAATAGATGCCTAGATGTAGACAATAAAGTCAAATTTATTTAAAATTTAGGAGATAAGAATATTGCTATAAAATTAGGAGTAGTTGTTGGTGGCTTGAATTTACTAAAATATTTAAAAGCATACCTAAAAGTAGGCAAAACAATCCAATGAATTTAAAGCTTAAAGGTATGCTACAATTTAAGCAAATAAAACATATTTTCAGGTGATTAGGAAAATCAAGCTTCCTCCCAAAATGTACTACCCTTTAGCTAATTATTTATATGAACAGTAAAGCAAAGAAAATATACAATATAGTACATATCACAAGATGTTGTCGGCAAACAAATTAATTACTTTCACGCAGCACCAAAAGAAAACTTTGCAGCAGCGGAAACTGGCCTGTGAAATGTCCAGAAACAGAATTATTTTGGTAAAATCAAGCAAAGAGCCATCATAAAAATAATCGCCTAATGAAAGCCGAAAAATAGATGAAGAAATGTGCAAAAAAAAGTATTAAAACTTTTTGTTTCTTTGGTTTGGCAATTTCCAACAATGATACGAGTATTACGGCAAAGTGATGGCCATGAAGGGGAAGCTGATGATGGAGCGCCTTCTTCTCCTTCTCAAGCACAGTTAGCCATGTGAAGTGTTAATGGGCCTTTAATAAACGTTTTGATCTTTTGCTCACACAAGCATTGGAAGAAATCATTGTCCAAAACAAAAAGAATGTCAGAAGTAAATATAAACATAAATAATACTATTACTTATGTTGTTATTCTTGTTGAATTGAATTGAATGTTTTCTGAAGCGAAAAGAAAATGTTAATGGAATTTCTAATTGAGCAAAGGATTAGCTGGGCAATAATTTTCTTTTTCTACAAATTTAATGGCTTTAATAATAAATCGCAATGAGGTTTGAAAGGCAAAAAACATAACATAAACATTATTTCAATTTTTTTTTAAATAATCCAAAATTTGGAATTTAACAGAAATTACTTTATTTAAAAATTTATTTAATTTAAAAAAAATCGACTCTAAAAATAATTATAAAACGATTTTATTTCGCATAAAATTTGGTATCTACAAAAATATAAATGATTGGTTTTCTTTAAATGAGAACTGCAGTATACTTGTTTCCTCCCATAATTTTTGAGGAAATAAAAACTTTCAAATCTAAAAGTAAATATAAATATCACTCATTGTCAATCTTGTTGAAATTGTTTTCTAAAATTCTTTGATGTTTTTTACTAAGTCTATTTTGATAATTTTTTATTTCCATCTGATGAAAAAACTCGAGTTGTTTTTATTTCTCATAATCGTTATCAAGCGATCTACTTGCAAGAGTACAACTTTATTCCATTAGACATTTGTTAATTAGTATTTCATGTTTAATTTTGAAATTTGGAGAATATTCAGTGATCGATCTTGAATTGATAACAATTCAACTTCAATCTAGTTTTTTAATTAAAAATAATGAACACACTCGATGAGGAAAAAAAAACAAAAATCGGAATAGTGTTTCCTGTTGACATTTTAAGGGGTTTGGCACACTTAGAGAAATTAATATTGCATTCGAAATTCGAGTGATATGTTCAGTTTTAAAACAAATGACTTTAGTTTTGCATGGAACACTTTAAAACCCTACAATACGAGTACATTTCAAAGCTCTTCTCCCAAAGATAAGCAGAATCGTATTCAGAAAAAAGTGTAAATGACTTAAATTGGCTTCTTTTACAATAAATGCTGGAGACCCATTATTATTGTGGTACAATTAAAGGGCCATTATTCCCACAGGGGAAACAAATTTGAATCAATAGAAAGCTTTTCTCCCAAAGTTGTGCAGCCGATCTTCGAGATTTCTACTAGTTTTTTTAAGTTCTACTAGTATATGATAAAAGCGCCATCATTTTTGTGGTACACATTTAAGACCTAAAATGGCTTCGCAGGCCAATGAGATTTATATAAACGAAAAGCTTTCCACCCAAGGATGTGCAGAATCGCAATAAAAGCCATAGGGTATTTTTGTGGTACACTTTTGAAGTCTCTAATGCTTTCATAGCACAATGAAAGTTACATATATCAAAGAAAGTATTTTCTACCAAAGATGTGCAGAATCGTATTCGTAAAGGGACATTGGCTCCGAATGTGGGGTGTTTTATACGTGTTATTATAAAATAGAATCTGAAGATGCGTTTTTGTCATTGGCTCCGAATATGGGGTGTTTTATACGTGTTATTATAAAATAGTATCTGAAGATGCGTTTTTGTGGTACATTTTAGGGCGATTATTTTCACAGGGGGAAATCAAATTTGAATAAACAAAAAGTTTTTCTCCCAGAGATGTGCAGAATCGTATTCATAAATTATAAATTCAGTCGATTTTCGAGAGATAAGTTCTATTCGTTTTATGGTAAAAGGGTTATCATTCTTGTGGTACACCTTTACACGTCAGACATAAATGAAATGTATATCACTGAAAAGCTCTTCTCCCACAGATGTGCAGAATCGGATTTAAATTCCAAAAGGAGTCGAATTTCAGGTGCTTGGTTCGGCTTTTTGTATTATAAAAGCTTTACGTGTATTTTTGTGGTACACTTTTAGTCTCTTTAGAGCTTTCATAGGAGAATGACATTAATATCGGAGAAAGCTCTTCTCCCAAAAATGTGCAGGATAATTTTTATAGATTATAAGTGTAGTGAATTTTCGAGTGTTTGGATCTACTAATTTAATAAGTCTTACGCAGATTTTTGTGGTACACTTTAATGCCATTTAAAGCATTCCGCGAACAGTGAAATTTACATCAATATAAAGCTATTCCCTCAAGGATAAAGGAATGAAATTAATATCGAAGGAAAGCTTTTAGATTATAAGTGCAGTGGATTTTCGAGACTTTGGATACATTATTTAATAAGTCTTATGCGGATTTTGATGGTACACTTTTATTCCCATTAAAGCATTCTGAGAGCAATGAAATGTACATCAATAGAAAGCTCTTTTCTCACGGATGTGCAGAGCCGTATTTAATAATTGAAAGTCTAAAGAGTTCTCAGATAGCAATTCTACTTATATAAATGAAAAGGATAAGTATATAGATATACAGAATCGTATTCATTCGGATTATTTTACAGTAAAAGCTGTAGACAATATTTGTGGTACACTTTTATGGTGATATTTCCCTCAGTGAGAAATAAAATTTGAATGAATAGAAAGCTTTTCTCCCAAAGATTTGCAGAATCGTTATTATGAAGTATAAATGATCTCGATTTGCGCGTACCAATTTCAACTAGTTTCAAAATAAAATCCTTAGGCTGATTTTTGTGGTACTCTTTTGGTGCTGATAATACCCGATGAGATGAGATTTATGTCAAAGGATGAGCGACAGTAGGTAGCGTGCTCGCCTATGAGTTTTGGGGTTGGGGCTTCGATTCCCACCGGAGACTCTGGTCTGTCGCTGCAAAAATCTTTGTAACCCGGCTTTTCCCTGGACTGCAAAATTTTAACAAAAATTTACTTCGTATTTAAATTCGTATAAATAAATAAAATAAATATTAAAGGAAAGTTCTTTTCCCAAAGACGTCCAAAATACTATTTAAAATGTAAGCATCGATGTATTTCTACTTCTAGTCATCCTTTTAGCTAATCTTAAAATAAAAATATATTAGACTCATTTTTGTGGTACACATTTAATATCGAAAATGCCCTCAGAGGACACTACAAAGTATATCAATGGAATGTTTTACTCCCAGAGATGTGCAGGGTTATAATTTTGAAGTATTAGACAGTCGAATTTTGAAAGTTTGTTTCAATTACCTTTGTAATAAAAACCCTACGTGGAATTTCGTTGCATACTTCTAGGGCCTATTATGCCTTAGGAATACAACGGTGTTAACGTGTTTTTTTAATTTATTAAATATGTTTTTATTATTTTGACATGTTTCAATAAACAAAAAGGAAATTTTATTTCTTGATATAAAAAGTGGGAAGAAACTCTTGTTTTCCACTATATAATGTTAATAAGCGAAGAAAATCGCCGATTCCTTCAGATCTATGAAATGCTTTCCCCATATAATAAACTCCCACACTTTCTTTTTATTGCTGCTATTGTAAAAACCCATTTTTTTATAACCGCCACTGTTCATTGATGTGAAGATAACAGTTTACAAGTCTCTAAAAATTATGGTTACAACCCTAACAAAAAATCGTTCACAATATTTCATAACAATAACTAACAATTAACACAGACTCTCTAAAGAAAATTTTAAAGAAAAATAGATAAAAATCAAAAGAAGAAAAAAGTAACGCATAGTGATTGAGAAAAAGTCCATCTAAAAAGCAAAAACACTAAATTTCAATGACATTAGAAAATACAACATAACAAATAATGTCATTGTTATCTCAGTTTAGTTTTGGTTCAGAAGAACAAACAGCAAATTACCTGAGTGTATGCCGTCTCCAGTAATGATTTATGGCCCCCGCCCGCAAAGATAAGAAATTACTTGGCCAACCAATGGCCCTTCTTCGCGAGCAAACAAAACAAAAAAAAAACAACACAACTGTTGTTTAAAAATCAAATAAACAATGTTTGACTTTGGGTAATTGTTAATTGGTTTTCGTGAAACTTGAAATTGAAAAAAAAAATAAATATTGAGGTCGGTAAAAGTTCTTAAAGTCATGCTCTGTCTGCAATTGTAAGCAAAATGTCTTTTATTTGAAGAATTCTGTGTTAAATAAACGAATGAATCGAAAGCAATTCTGAAAATAGAGCGATGAAGTGAGACATTTTTGCAGGTAATTGTTATTTTAACATTAATTGACGGAGAGAAATTTATTGATTAAATGATATGGGAAAATAAAAATACTTTTGAAGAAAAAAAATTATTTCGATATATATTTCAAAAATATAGAAAATGAAAGGAAAATTTACATTTAAAAACAAAAAATAAAAAAAAGCTTTACGAAAATAAATCGTGAATCTACATACATACACAAAAAACAAGATTTTACGTGTAGGAAGCAAAACAAAGTACAATAAAAGTATGCAAAAATTTTTTCATATATTAGCATATGTCTTCAATGGTGCTTCTTAAATTATGGCGTCCATAATTTCATTATTTAGTTTCTTGCTCCGTATCTAGGTCGAAGAACCAAATGAGTAAAATACGGTCGAAGGACCAAAAAACTAATGGTGAATTCTTTTCTGCAAAAAAGTGCAACACTTGCATTGCCCTTTTTCCGAAAACAGCACTATTATATCGCTTTTTTGAAATTTTAGTTCTGCTAAATTCGAGTAACTTAATTACCAAATTTCAAAAAAGTATCACAAAAGTGCCGTTTTCGGAAAAAGGGCAATGAACATGTTGCACTTTTTTGCAGAAAAGAATTCGCCATAACATTCATACCTATATCTGCCTAGTCTCTGTCAAGCGAATTTTTGTTTGCCACCGTTTATCAAACTACAAATTAAAAACCCGCTTTAATTCGTATTTTTCTTTTTTAATCTCGTTGAACAGAAATCCCGTTAAATCGTAAGCCCCTGCAATTCTTAAAAACTTGCTGGTCCCTTGCAATTGCGTATTAACGGGACTCTACTGTATATGTCTTCAACAATGCTTCACTAACTTATGGCATCTACACCAATGTTATTTTTGTTAGTACAAACCTAGGTCGAAGGACCAAAAAATCTAAATCTTACAATATATTAAAGGAAAAGCCGGAATTAAGGTGAATAATTTATTTCATTTTATGAATTAAATTGATATGGACTCACTTGCACTTCATTACATTCAAGCGTTTTTTTAATTAAAGTAACAGTCTACCTTTTTAGGTGAATGCCATTCTTTGAAACTGCTTTTAATCGTAAATATTTCTAATGTTTTTGTGCATTCCCCAGTGTTTGGCGTCTGCAATACCAGAAAAATATTTCTATCAGAATTTGTGATTTGTGCTGTCTCATTATTATAAACATAAATGGGACATTCATATATTTTCGCGATTCTTTTCGTTTCGGGGGCCTCTGCACACACATAAACTTACGCAAAAAAGTGACATTTAGCAATTTTTAATTGAATCGATTTTTTTTCAACGTCTGCGACTGTCTTCTTTGGCTAAAATTGCTTAGCCATTTCTTTTCGGGGTTTTTTTTAATTTTTTACAACACAAATACGAAAAAAATAATAAATAAAAATAAGGGAAAAAAGAATATTAAGAGATTCTGATCTGAATCATATTTGGAAATAAGAACGACGAAACGTGGTACGCTTTATTAAAATTGTTTTGCTTGACATTTCAATTGCATATTCCTCTACCGTAACTTGGACCACAGATAGATCTAGCATTACCAGGGAGAGCAGGTGCTCTGGTCAGCAAGTGGGGTCCACTGCGGTAATGCTCAGTTCTCTGCTCTTTGATATCTTTAAAAGTTCTACGCGCATTATGACATCCAATTAGAATATACTTAAAATATGAACAGGTGTACGCGATAACGTAACGTAACGTATCGTGGTGCATTACCAGCACCACTATTTGCTCATGTAATGGTTTTCAATGGGTGAGTGTGTGTGTAGCTATGAAATCATATTTTTATTTTGAAATTTTAATTAAGTTTTTTGTTGTCTGCCGTTGCACTCTTGTCATTATAAAATAACAAAAACAATCCGCTTTTCTTTGCGGATGTGTGAAAAGGTAATGCTTGCGTCATAAAGAAAACTTAGAAATAATTATAAAATATTATGAAGAGTGGGATTTATTTTGAGTGGATTTAGAAATAGTTAATTTTAAAAATTTTACAATAAATATCAAATAAAAGAATGAAAACCTTGTGTGAAATATTTAAATGAAAAATTCTGATGCATTATGAAGTTTTGGTCCTTCGACTTGTATATTACCTAGCAGAAAAAAATGGACGCCATAATTCAATGAAAATTTTTTAAGGACACTTAATTTTATGAAAATAAATAAAAATTCAGTTGAATAAGAAGAGGCACAGATGGGTTTGAATGTTTGGATTTGGTCCTTCGATTTGAATATTGTCCTAAAAAAATCTCTAAAAAAGAGGACATAATACATAGTTTAATTTATAGAACGGATCGATCTGGATATTTTGTAACAAAATTGAAATTCCATCTTCATAATTTAAAGAAGAAAGAATATGAACAGACTCTTAAAGTAGAAAAAAACAAAGACGGGTCTGAATTCTTTTTTGGTCCTTCGATTTGAATATTTCCAGACAAAAATTATATTTTCATGATGTTTTTTAACAAATTAGAGATTCCATTTTCACAATTTAAAGAAGGCAGAAGATAGAAATTCATTTAAAAGAGAAAAAACATGGATTGGTTAAGCATCTTTTTCTGGTCTTTCGATCTGAATATTTTCAGACAACAATTATATTTCAACGATATTTTCTAACAATTCCATTTTCGGAATATAAACAAGGCAGAAGATAGAAATCCATTTGCGGGAGAAAAAACATGAATGGGTTTAGCTTCTTTTTTTGGTCCTTCGATCTGAATATATTCAGGCAAAAATTATATTATTACTATATTTTCAAACAAATTAGAGATGTCATTTTTACAATATAAAGAAGGCAGAAAATGGAAATCTATTTGCGGGAGAAAAAATATAAATGGGTTTAGCAACATCTTTCTTGGTCCTTCGATCTGAATATTTTCAGACAACAAAATATATTTTCACGATATTTTCTAACAAATTAGAGACACAAAGAGACACAAAAATACATTTATACGAAAAAAAATATATAAATGGGTTTAGCAACATTTTTCTTGGTCCTTCGATCTGAATATTTTCCAACAAAAACGAAAACTATACCTTCATAATCTAATGTTGGGCTATTAGGGACATAACATTTTTATTAATAAATTGGACAGTTATGAATTAATGTTTTTTTCTGAAAAAAATTGTATGACTTAGATTTTCTGATATTATCTTTTTGGTCCTTCGACTTAAATATGAATTAACAAATTGACAAAATGGACTCCATCGTCTAAAGACATAACATTTTTATTAATAAATTGGATAGTTATGAATTATTGTTTTTTTCTACAAAAAATTGTAGGAGTTAGATTTTCTGAGATTAGCTTTTTGATCCTTCGACTTAAAAATGATTAACAAATTGACAAAATGTTCTGCATCGTCTAAAGAAGGGAAGGTGGGTGAGCTGACAAAATGGACTACATTGCCTAAAGAAGGGAAGTTGACCTGATAACAATAATATAAGACTAGATAAAAATCAATAAAATTAGCAAAGATACGAACGAGTTTGGATATTCGACTTTGCTAAGAAAGGGTAGTTGAGATCAATAGAAAGAGCAAATGTACAAATGAGTTTGAGTACTCGTTTTTGGTCCTTCGATCTAGATAGTTTCTAATAAAACAAATATCTTAAATCCTCATAATCCTAAGAAGGTAAAAGAAATATATTCCAAAAATATGTAGGTTTAAGTCTTCGTTTTGGTCCTTCGAGCTGTATATATCTTTTTTAACAAATGATGGACTATTAGGGATTAGCCAATTTAATTTATAGAACGAAATGAGCCTTTTCCTCATAAATTAATGTGTTTTCCAAATTTGTTTTGTATGACTTCGATTTTATTTTTTGGCCCTTCTACCTAGGTGTACTATGAGAATTCAAAACTTGCACAATATTGTCTAAAGAAATATCGTTGGGCGTAATATCAATTTGGTTATGATAACACAGGTCGACACGATTTTTGGGTTCATCTTCTAAGAGTACAATTTTGGTTTCTCTTTTGTTACTAATAAAGGGAAAAATAATTTGTTTGTCAAAGTTTGTTTTTGTAGATATTAAAGCAAATTTTCGAATTTCAAGAAGTGACTTGTGTTCTCGCTACAACTTTTTAAATTATCCATCGATTTTTTGTGAAATGGTCTCATTTTATTCATGACCGAACATACCTTACGATCAAATCATAAAAATATAAAAATTTTGGGTTCAAATATTTTTATTAGGCTTTTTTTAAAAAAATATTAGAATTTTCTCTAAAAATATGATTTTTAGCAATATTTGGTAAGATATCGTCGGAACAGTCTTAGACTACCAGAAATGAAAATAAGTACCCCCTGATCTGATAAAAATCCTGCTAAAGGATTTTTTGTTCCTTCGAAGACAGATGTCGAAAATTCAGCTTTTGAAGAAAAAAAACACA
This sequence comes from Eudasyphora cyanicolor, assembly GCA_963930755.1. NCBI lineage: Eukaryota > Metazoa > Arthropoda > Insecta > Diptera > Muscidae > Eudasyphora > Eudasyphora cyanicolor. The sequence goes on along the minus strand of OZ005734.1, from coordinate 87,698,244 downwards.
AATGAGTTTAATTCTTTCTATTGGTCCTTCGACCTGGATATATCCCAGCAAAATTACAACGTTAAAAGCATGACCTAATGAAGGAAAATTCAACACATATCAATTTTATTTATAGAAGTGGGTCAAATTTTTCCCATTTATAGTGTATTTAATGATTTAGTAGAAGAAAATTCCGAAAATTTAATCTTATTTTTTGGTCCTTCGACCTGCGTGACTATGCAAAAACTGAAAAGTTTAGCTTCATAACCTAAAAGAGGGGAAATTGAGGCGAGTTATACTTGATTTATTAAAAAAATAAGCATAAGTAATATTTATACCCTCACTTTAGTGTGACGAGGGTATATATCATTTGCTACGGAAAAAAGTGTAACACATCGAAGGAGTGATCTAAGACCCTAAGTATGTTCGGAGGAAATCCGTTTTGGGTCATTTTAAGTCGAATGAGCAATGTCCGTCCGTCTGTCTGTCTGTGTGTCTGTCTGTCTGCTGGCTGGTGCGCACGATAACTCTCGAAAGGAGTAACCGATTGACTTCAAATTTGGTATGTGGTAATATTTTTTTCTATCTCCGGCTAAGTTCGAAGATGGGCCATATTGGTCCATTCCTTCTAGTACCTCCCCCACAAAGGGTTAAAATGTTGTGAAATATTGATTCTTTAATAACTACTATACTACTTATTATAATCTTCTGAAATTCCACACATAGTATTAGTTTATTAGTCGCTATCAACTCGAGAAAAATGGGCGAAGTTGCCGCACCCCTTTTGGTACCTCCCACACAAATGCACCGTTTTGCACCAAAAATTAACAGCTTATAAGATTAATAACGGTGTATAAAAATACTTGAAATTTTGCACAGTGTTATGCTTTTATATTGCCTACAGTCCAGAGAAAAATGGGCATTGTTGCCACGCCCCTTTTGGTACCTCCCATACAAAGGTACCATTTTGCACCAAAAGTTAACAGCTTATAACATTAATACAAGTGTATAATAATACTTGAAATTTTGTACAGTGTAATGTTTTTATAGTGCCTATAGTCCTGTGAAAAATGGGCGTTATCGCCACGCCCCTTTTTGTACCTCCCACACAAAATGGCCAAATCATACCACAATTTAATATCTCATAACGTTTATACCAGTGCACATAAACGCTTATAATTCGGCGCAGTGCAATGAATTTAAAGTATCTACTGTTCAGCGAAAAATAGGTGTATTTGTTAAACCCCTTCGGGTAGCTCCCACACAAATTGACAGAATAATTCGTGTAATATTCTATATTACATTACTCACAAAGTGACACAAATTGACAGAATAATTCGTGTAATATTCAATATTACATTACTCACAAAGTGAGGGTATACCTTAGTCGGTTTACCCGACTGAAACTTTCTTACTTGTTATACCCTCACTTTAGTGTGACGAGGGTATATATCATTTGCTACGGAAAAAAGTGTAACACGTCGAAGGAGTGACCTAAGACCCCAAGTATGTTCGGAGGAAATCCGTTTTGGGTCATTTTAAGTCGAATGAGCAATGTCCGTCCGTCTGTCTGTCTGTCTGTCTGTCTGCTGGCTGGTGCGCACGATAACTCTCGAAAGGAGTAACCGATTGACCTCAAATTTGGTATGTGGTAATATTTTTTTCTATCTCCGGCTAAGTTCGAAGATGGGCCATATTGGTCCACTCCTTCTAGTACCTCCCCCACAAAGGGTTAAAATGTTGTGAAATATTGATTCTTTAATAACTGCTAAACTACTTATTCGAATCTTTTGAAATTCCACACATAGTATTAGCTTATTAGTCGCTATCACCTCGAGAAAAATGGGCGAAGTCGCCACGTCCCTTTTGGTATCTCCCACACAAATGCACCATTTTGCACCAAGAGTTAACAGCTTATAACATTAATAACAGTGTATAAAAATACTTGAAATTTTGTACAGTATTATGCTTTTATATTGCCTACAGTCTAGGGAAAAATGGGTGTTGTTGCCACGCCCCTTTTGGTACCTCCCACACAAAGGTACCTTTTTGCACCAAAAGTTAACAGCTTATAACATTAAAACCAGTGTATAAAAATACTTGAAATTTTGTACAGTGTAATGTTTTTATAGTGTCTATAGCCCTGTGAAAAATGGGCGTTATTGCCACGCCCCTCCTTGTACCTCCCACACAAAATGCCCAAATCATACCACAATTTAATGTCTCATAACGTTTATACCAGTGCACATAAATGCTTATAAGTCGGCACAGTGCAATGAATTTAAAGTATCTAATGTTCAGCAAAAAAAAGGTGTATTTGATAAACCCCTTCTGGTACCTCCCACACAAATTGACAGAATAATTCGAGTAATATTCAATATTACATTACTACAAAGTGAGGGTATACCTTAGTCGCTTTACCCGACTGAAACTTTCTTACTTGTTTTGATTTAGTTTACAATGTATTTTTCATTGAAGAAAAACAAAGCCATCTAGAAGTGAATCTGAAGGTTACAAAGTCGACAACCTTTGGTTGAAGAACCATTTTTATATTTTCAGATTATTTCGTGAAAATTTTAAAAATCATTTCTCATTGCCACAGAAGAAGAATCCTTTGAAATGATATACATAGGAAATATAGAAAAATAGGTCATCAAATCTCCGTTTTTGGTCCTTGGGATAGGAAACTAAATAGAGCGCCATCTATATGTGAATACTTAATGAAATGTTCTTAAACTAAAGTCAATTGCTATTTAATGACAGAGTTGGCAACGACCATTTCCTGGATCTGGAAGAGTATGTCCAAACTGAAAAAATTAGCGTCATAACTTGAAACTAAAGAATTTTAATTTTATTTATCAAAAACCGCTAATCTTCAATGAGATCTTTGCTTTATCTACATTGTATTTAATTGAAGAAATGAGTTTTTTTTAATTTTGTCTTTTTTTTCTTCCTCTTTTTCTAGTTCTGTGCTCTGGTTTTGGATCTTGTAAATTAATCAAGAGCAACAATTACTGCATTTATTAATTGGCAACATGACTTTTGATGTGTAATTTGTTTATTTGCCGTTTAAATCATTAACTTAAAATCCGCATGCATGCACACACACATACGTCCATAGAAAATTATTCATCTGTTTAATGAACAAAATAGCGACCGCCGAGACCGACTGATCCGCATCTAGACAGGCACAAAATTCATGGCATTACAAATGCAGTTATGCCATTTACCGATCAAGAGGGGGAGCAAGCATAGAGCTAGAGCAAACAAAAAAGACAGATAATGCATTTCTTGTATGAGGAGACATTTTGTCATCATCACATTGTTTAATTCATCACAGCAGATCGCCATCGCCGACATCATCTGCAATTGCATGAAGGCAGTCAGTATTGTCACCAGATACCAGATACCACAGACAACATCCCACCACAGCAGCAGCTACAACAACAACAAGAACAATAAAAAACTTGGTACTAAAAACTAATTTTCCTTAAAATTTAATTGTTACAATAAAATTCACACATATATCTTTTTCTTCTTGCTGTCGCTAGACACTGAAAGAAAGGCGATGTTAAGCCTCAAAAATATATGTTGAACTTTAAATTGAAATTGGAGAACTTAAAATTGAAATATAATACTGAACATTATAAATTACGATTCTGCACACCATTAGTAATGGAGCTTTATAATAATATATAGTTTATTAAATTTTGATGCCGTTAAAGAGCCCAAAAGTGCACCACAAAAATTTGTTTAGCAAAATTATTGTATACAAGCTCTGAAAGAGTTCGAGTCCACTTACTCACACTTTATAACATAAAATTATGGCTCTGCACATCTTCACAGGAACAGCATTCCTGAGATGTAAAATTTACTACAATTTAAGAAAAATAAAATACCTAATAGTGTACCACAAAAAATTATGAAGAGATTTTAGAAAAATATTTTCAGACACGTACAAACAAATCATATTTTAACAGATTTTAGTGGCGATATTATAATATTTTTACAAAATATATTTAAAAGTAATCCATTTGCAATAAGTTTTTCTCTGTGTCCTCTCGGTAATTGTTGAAAAATTGTAGGTTGGTGGTGTTTTTCTTTTTTGCTTAATAAATGTTTTAATTATACACTCATTTGTTAAACATAATGCAGAAAAACACAACGCACATATTTAGCTACAGAATAAAACGAGCTACAAGAAAAACTAGAAAAGAACTAAAAAACAACGCCAGCAGATCGTTATATGCTTTACGAGATAAATGACGTATTTATGTCAAAATTTAGTTAAATATTTAATGTAAATTATAATTGGCATTTAAAAATTTGTTTAATTTTTTTCCTCGGCTTGTTTTATTTATCGCAACTGTTGATGCTTTAGTTTGCACTGCACTTTTTGATTCATACCCACAGAACAGCATTGCAGTGAACCATCTGAATATTAATACAGCAAAAAAATATTATTCAATGTTTATAAATAAAAATATTTGTATTAAAAAAATAATAATAATGATAATAATTAGCACAACAAAGAACGAATGACTACCAAGACATGCAAGAAAAAAATAGCGAGTTATATTTAATTTCAAAAAACTTAACTATTTTTATATAAAAACAATCGTTTATTTATTATTGCCTTCAGTTGGTTTTGTTCTCTTTTTTTAAACAGAAGATAATTAGTGAAAGTAAAAAAGAACCACAGAGAGCCATCTATATGTGAACACTTAACGAGTTTTTTTTATCTGAAATCAATTGTTATTTAATGATTGACTTGACGGCAAGTATAAAAACATGTGTCATAAAATACATGTGCAAAAAATTATAGATTTAAGTATGTTTAGATATGCTCGAATTTTGATTAACAAGTAATTCAAACAATAAGTCGATAATTGGATTTGATTTGTACTCTTTTTTTGAAACAAAAACTAAATACTAAGAGAAAAAAGAAAACAGCGCCACCTAGATGTGAATCAATTGAATAATAAAGTTAATTCAAAGCAGGTCAACGACCTGTCGTTGGTTTTTAGATAATTTTGTGATCGGCTGACTATTGACAATCACTTCTTAAATTTTGAGGAACAAGTTTATGAAAGAAGAAGTAACGCCATCTAGATGTCAGTTAAAATATACAAATAATTTACAATAATATACATTTAGATAAGCTCTACAATGTTTGGTTGCTGTTTCAGATTATTTTGAAAATCATATATCGAATGTCAGGTAACAAAAACCCTTTAATCAAATCTTCATTTTTGGTCCTTCGAGCAGGATATGAACTTAAATGTAGGTAATAACAAATGAAGGACTATTGACAATCATTTATTTAATTTTGAGGAATGAGTTTATGGATTAAGACGTCAAAGAAACTGAACTCTTTGCAATGATATACAGTTTATCGAATCTGATGTTGTTGGCCATTCGACCATTTCAAGGAAGTGTAAATCCCAAAGAAATTAAACAACAACACTCTAAATGACGAATAATAAGTAGTCATTTTAATCGCACTTCTAAATTTATAAAGCACTTAAATATTTTCAAATTAAATTAAATGTTATTAAAGCACTGACATCTTTCTGTTACATTTTTACTCTCAGAACAGAAGGTAAGTAATGAAATTAATTAAAAACAGCGCCACCTAAATGGAAGTATTTGGATAAAGTAGGCAATGAATTTTGACCTAGTGTCTATTGTAAAGTTTTCCTCTAATTTCACCAAAGAAGATTATGAAGTGGGACGCTAATAAAATTTGACCTTTCTATCCCCTCACCTTAGAGAGGAGGGCTATGGGCCAAAAGTGGTACACATCGAAGGAGTGGCCTAAGACCCTAAGTATGTTCGGCGGAAATTCTAGTACCTCCCCCACAAAGGGTTAACTTTTAGTGAAATATTGATTCTTTAATACCTTCTAAACTCTTACTCGAATCTTCTGAAATTTCACACATAGCATTAATTTGTTAGTCGTTAACACGTCAAGAAAAATGGGCGAAGTGGCCACTCCCTTTTAGGCACCTCCCACACAAATGGACCATTTTGCACCAAAAGTTAACTGCTTGTGGCTTTAATATCAGTTCATACAAATACTTGAAATTTTGTACAGTGTAATGCTTTTATAGTACCTAGAGTCCAGAGAAAAATGGGCGTTATTGGCACGCCCCTTTTTGGTAACTCCCACACAAATGGACCTTTGTACCAAATGTAAACAGCTCTTACCTTTAATCCAGTACATACGTAAAAGTTATTGAATGCAATTTAAATTGATAATAATTCAATTAAAACAAAAAAATAAATAAATTTACGATTTTTTTTTTGGGACTCAAGGTGAGAGGGTTCATAAGTCGCTTTACCCGACTGAACTTTCTTACTTGTTAAATTGCTATTTGTGATATCGAAAAATTGGCTATATATTGAAAAAAGGCTGTCGCATCTTCTGTTTGGTCCTTTGACTGAGATAGGCAATAACGAAATGAACGGCCTGTTTCTGTATTTCTAACGAAAGTCTCTGCGAACGAAAACCTGTCACTCACTTTCGTCCAGAATTTGGTTTCTCTAACGTTCTATCGTTCGTTCGCCTGGCCTTACGTCAATGACGTTAGCAATTTACCAATTGGAAAATAATGTAATTGCCAGATCAATAATTTCACAACTTCCGGTCTAAAAAAGCACACATTTTTGTATGGTCGACCTTAGCAAATACATCTCTGTACTATTTACACTAGCTGTGGCCAAAAAAGCAACCCTGGGAGGTCAGCTGAACTGCACCAAGACTCTCATTTCTTTCTCTCTCTCTCTCACGTCTCTCTCATTGTGCACTGATAATTTTTTTCCATCTTAGCGAGCAACCAATATTGACTTCTTTGTGCTAAAATATGTACACAATTTTATTATTATTTAATTGTTTTTGCCATAATTATATTAATATCTACTTATTTTGTGCTTTTAATAACGTTTATTTTGTCATTGTTTCTATCAGTCGACAAATAAAATAATGTGACTCGATCTGACATTTGTGTTCGCCGAGATGACAGCAAAGAGAGATAGAGAAACCAAAATTTGCACTGAAATGATTACGTTTTCGTACGAGTTCATTATCGTACGACTTCTGGTTGTGATGGTAGTTAGTGAAACCCAAATCAGCTGTTTGTCGTCTGGCAGGCGAACGAAAGCAAATTTTTATGTTACAGAAACAGGCTGGAAGTTTAAAGTTAAAATACTTCTGGTTATGGAACCGTTTTTGGTCCTTCGATTAGGATATGAAGTGTAATCGTGATGAAGCTTTTGTATTTTCTTTTAATTCTTCTTCTTTTTTAATGAAGACCTCCTATGAATTAATATTTTAAAAACAACAAATAATTTTGCAAATGTTTAAATTATTCATTCTTAAAAAACACTTCTCTGTTTTAATTTTTTATAATAAAATTAAATTTAAGTTTATTTTTGCTGTTTTAATTTTTTATGCAGATGATCCAACAGCACCACTAACTTTCGCTCAGCCGTAGTCATCCTTCCTGTCATAAAAAACAGCCTTAGACCCCAAAGCCTGTTTACGACCTCATTATTACACGCGTCCTATGATGTGTTTTTCGTGAGAGGGCCCCCAACACCATCGAAGGACCAAAAAAGTGTTGCTGTGTCGTAAATGAGCTTTATATCGTATAGCAAAGCCAAGCACCACACATCATTATCAAAAACGGCAGAGAACAGAATTTAAGGTAGTGGGGGTGTAATTTTTGAGTTCAAAAGAACAAATTTCACTTGATATAACTTTAGCCCAAGCTACGTACGTACAAACGTTAGAGGTAGTATTACCAGTTTTTCATCAACTGTAAAATAAGTGTTAAAACATTACGAGCGGGAGACAATACAGAGCAACGACGATGTATGTTATGGCGGGGGGTATTCAACTCAACTCTTCCCTTTGGTCTCTGGCCTTTTTCAGAGCCTTGCCGATACAAACGGTAACTCACAAAGTTTAAACATAAAACTTTACGTTTGCCGAAATTTGGCGGGTGAAAACATTATCCTTAAATGGGGTTTTCGTTTTTTCACATGTGTGGGCATATCCTTACAACGCATGTGTTAAGAACTCCTCCGTGTTATATATATATAGATCTCTATCCTTCACACATCAACAAGCGCCCAAAATAACGTACCACAAAACAAAAGGGAAAAAAGTCTTTTACGACCTGCAATTTTATACAAATTTAAGCTCTTAAAGATGACATTTGAATCTGTTTTGTTTAGCGTCTAACGTTGATTTCCCCCGGGAAAGATTGCGGGAGTGGTATGTGGAAAATCATGATGAGATGTGGAGTGATATTAGGTTGAGATGTTCGGTTTTTCAGGAGGAAAAGTGCTAGCGATGGTGGCTGGATGTTGAGTTGTTTTATTTCATCCATTATATTATGCTTTATATGCCTTATAAATTCCAAAGAGCAGAAGAAGAGAACTGGCTGGCATATGGGAGGGCCAAACAAATTGTTTGATATCAACGAAAAAAGTGCCAAATGTTGGCTGTTGTTTTCGCAGGATTTTCTATCTGTGCTCGTTCCCCTGATTTGCTGGTTATGTTAACACATATTCAAGCTTTATTTTTTGTTTGTTTTCGCTGCCAACGTACTTTTCATTTGGCTTTAATGTGACAACATATACATATGTGAAAATCTTCTCGTTTATTGCCGATTTTGTGATTTGGATTTTTGGCACAGAGGAATGCTGACTGATGGATTTTATGGAACGAAGAATTCCTGTTAGACATGATCCTTAGAGACAGAATTTAACTAATTTTCGCTAATAGTATTTGTAAAAGAATTTGCATGTTTTATGTTCAAAGAACATTTTCTAAGACTGTAGGCGTAAAAAATTATTTCTTTAGCAAAAGGAATTTTTTAACATTTTTTTTTTGCTGCAAGGAAAGTTAAATCTGAAGAAAAGAACTTCTGGTAAATGAGAAAAGAATGTGATGTTGTTTAATAAATCATTTACGGGAATACAAATTTTTCAGAATTTTTTTTTATTATACTTCTTTAAATTTGATAGCTAAATCTGTAGAAGCCAAAAGAAGCACACCAATTTAGTAATTATTTACATACTGATTTCCAAGTGGATTGCTTCTTGTCCTCCTCCAGAGCTTTTTTATATAAAAGCTCAGTCACTTTTCACCTATGATAGTTAATGCTGTAGAGGTCACAGAACGAATTCATATTTATGTTCTGATATCACAGCGGATGGATTTTACTCTACCGTTTGATATTGAAATTAATATTAGTGGATTGTTGTACTATACGAATCTCTCCTCAGAGCTTTTAGCAAAATATGTTTAGTCAAGTCTCAAACATGAGAGTTAATCCATAGAGGCGATAGAACAACAAATAGTTCATTAATATCCAGGAAGATTTTCCGCCATGGCTTGAGACTCAACCTAATATTTCAGCATTTTTGTATTATTGTTATCCTCCGGAACTTTCAACCACAAGGGAGTTTAAGCTATAGATGTTATAGTACTATGACAAAATTACGATTATGTAAATATAAATGATATACACAAATTCTTCGTATAATGTAATATTTGTGGATTTTGTATTATTTTGCTTCCCCAGAGCTTTCAGAAATATAAGCTTAATGGTTCTTCAGCATATTCATAGTTTTTTCAATAGAGGCCATAGATCGTAGACCATGTCAACACTGCTAATAAATATATACTGACATACAAGTGGATTTTATTACATCATTTGACGACCTATGTAGTATTTCCGAATTTTGTTATGTTGTGCTCCCACAGAGCTTTCAGAAAGATAAGTTTAGTCTATTTTGAAGTAATTGAAGTATGTAAAATGTACAATTAATTAAACACTGAAATTTGTGCGGACTTTATTCATACGTTGGACAATCAATATATTTTTTTTTGATTTTTGATTTTTGCGCACCTCCAGGGCTTTCCAAAAAAATCTTAGAAAATGTTCTCATACACATTAAACTGTATATGAAATAGAACAATTTCCAATTGACTTTTAATTACTCACTGATATGCAAGTAAATATCGATGGCTTAATATAAAAAGGACGTATCTTGATTTTTGTCATAATTGCGTTTTCCGTTTATTCTGGTCGAAAACTGTCAAATGCACCTCATTTTTTTTAAATTTTCGGATTTATAGGTATTGCAAAAATCCCTAGTCAAGTCAAAGAATTTGTTTGTTTTTTTCGGTTTTTCGTGTCCCTGTTACGGAAACACAAAATCGAGATACGCCCTTTTTATATTGAGCCATCGATATGCAGTTATAATAATAGCTGTGGTCACAATCGATAACCTCTTAAGCAGACCTAAGAAATATTTGGATTATATATGCTATCATATAATAAAGGGTGATCTAAGTAGAGATACTGAAGCTCGCGATCTCGGCGACATTTGGTTTCAACAAGACGGCGCCACTTCCCACACATCGCTTCAATCAATGGATTTATTGAGAGAACACTTCGGTGAGCAGATAATTTCACGTTTTGGGCCGGTCGATTGGCCACCAAGATCGTGTGATACCACACCGTTAGACTTTTTCCTGTGGGGTTATGTAAAGTCTAAAGTTTATGCGGACAAACCCGCTTCAATTCAGGCTTTGGAGCAAAACATCACGCGTGTCATTCGCGATTTTCGACTTAGGCTGTTTGTGCTTGTGACCACAGATATTCTAAAACTATTAGAAATGCACTTTTTCCAATTCCAAGCACCACTTAAATCTTAAAAATATTTCTATTATAGCACATGGTTAAAAACAAGTAGTGCATCACATCTGTTTTATTAATATTATTACTCTTACACATTTCATTTCCTTCTGATAGGCATTTATTTAATAAATGCAGTATTTTCCCCCCTCTTTACAAATGAATAAATAATAAACTTAAAAACACAATCAGAAACTATATGCAAAAGCAACAGCATTTAAATTCAATTAGAAATTGTCGACACAATTGGACCCCTAACCTCGGCAACGAGAATATAGCAAATTAAACCGTATGGGCAAATGGGAGAGCAGACGGATGGACGGACGGCGGACGGACTGACAGACGAGTGAAGAAGGCAAACTTGGTGTGATACAAATTGTCTGTAAGGTCGATTTTTCAATTCACTGTACTGTAGAGCCGCATACAAAAGGACAGTGAATTAAAAACGACTCTCTAAAATACGAGGGGTTGTGGAAAAGGACCAAGAATTTTATGAAATAATTAGCTCGAGGTAACAAAACTCGATATCAAAGAATTAATGATGCCTAGAGTAAATCGGATCATAAATTTATATAATACTTGCTCGAAGGAAGGCATTTATTGTCATGGAAAAACCATTTTTAGTGTAACAGCTCTGCTCGAAGGACCAACAAATTGTTAAACTTTACATTAAGCTTAATGCCTAAGCTTTAAAATGACCACAAATGAGCGATTAAAACTAGAGATGTAAAATAAATAGGCTAAGATGCCTAACGAAACCTACAAAGAAATTGAGTACAAAATAAATTAGGTCGAAGGACCAAAACTTATTATAATTCATTTAACGATTTGCTTTGTCTCCGCCATTAGTTACGACGAAAAAAAATAGGAAATATCCATTTCGGGGTTCCCTACTTTTTAAAGAAAAAAACACAGAAAATTCAAATTGAATGGGGAATGCTTATTATCATTTGGAAGAACATTCTTTGGCATTGGCAGATGGTCCATCCGTTGAGTCCAATTTTCTATGACTCGTTCGAGCATTTCGACTGGTAACTGGCGAATGACACGCGTGATGTTTTGCTCCAAGGCCTGAATCGAAGCGGGTTTGTCCGCATAAACTTTAGACTTTACATATCACCACAGGAAAAAGTCTAACAGTGTGATATCACACGATCTTGGTGGCCAATCGACCGGCCCAAAACGTGAAATTATCTGTTCACCGAAGTGTTCTCTCAATAAATCCATTGATTGATGCGATGTGTGGGAAGTGGCGCCGTCTTGTTGAAACCAAATGTCGCCGAGATCACGAGCTTCAACTTCAGGCATCAAATAGTCGGTTATCATGGCACGATAACGGTCCCCATTGACGGTTACGTTCTCACCAGCATAATTTTTGAAGAAATATGGACCGATGATTCCACCGGCCCACAAACCACACCAAACCGTTGTTTTTTCTGGATGAAGTGGCAGCTTTTGAATCTCTCCAGGTTGCTCTTCGTCCCAAATGCGGACATTTTGTTTGTTTACATACCCATTGAGCCAGAAATGTACCTCATCGCTGAACAAAATTTGGCTCGAAAACGTCGGATCTTCTTGGAACTTTTCAAGAGCCCATAGAGCGAAGCGATGTCGCTTCGGAAGGTCGGCCGGCTTCAGTTCTTGCACAAGCTGTTTTTTTGTATGCTTTCAATTTAAGATTTCGACGTATTTAAGTCCGAGTTGCTGCGAACGGCGCCGAATTGACTCTCCACGGTCTTCGTGTACACTCTCAGCTACGGCCGCTACATTTTCTTCACTGCGTGCTGGACGTGGTCTATTCGGTCGAATATTATCCAATAATGAATGCTGGGTCTCAAGATGGGTGATGGTGTTGCGAATAGTACGCTCAGTAGGCCGATTATGTTGACCATAATTTGAGCGAATTGCACGAAACATATTCCTCACAGAACGTGAATTTTCGTAATTAAGTTGATTTGTAAACGTTGTTCAGGCGTAAGTCTTTCCTTGATGAAATGTCAAACAATACTTAACAAAATTAACATGAGAGCATGACACTACTAACACGAAATCTGTCAAAAAATGGCTACTGAAAAAAGTATCTCTACTTGGATCACCCGTTATTTGCACAGTGGAAAATGTTTGGGGGTTATTCTAGGTTGGTCCCAATTTTCTTTGTCTTATCACACCTCCGTCGTTTCACATAACGAGGAACTACGAGTATGTAGATCAACTCATATTTGAATTTTGTAAATTACTTACTCATACAAAGGCAGACATTAATGATAATAAAAACATCATATCAGACGAGATTCAAGAGAAAAACCCCTACAGTTGACCCCTATATGAATAATATGTCGATTTATGCCGCAATTTCCGTCCGTCTGTCTGTCTGTTTGTCCAATATGAATAGCATTTGAATGTACATACAGAGTATTGTCAATGTCCAGAGAGTTCTTAAATAACGGACGGAAGGACTGTCTGTCCGTCAGTCTGTCTGTCACTTTTTCTAATGTGTTCGTACGCCCTTGTCTTAATTTGTCCGTCTGTCCGTCATATTTTTGCATTTTCTTCTTATACAAATGGATTTGTATACCCATTTTCTGTCCGTCCGTCGGCCTGTCTGTCCATTCATCTGTATTTTGACTTATTGAGGTCTTCAGTAAATGTTATGCAAAGAAAGAAAAAAAAAACAATTTTCATTTGATTGAGTTTAATTAACTTTAATTAAATTTTTTCACCCCACAGAAGAAGACATCAACAACTACAGCGTTTATTATTTATGGAAAAGAAGAGAAAAAAAAACGAGAGAAGAAAATAAATCAAATGTTATTTATTAAAATAATATACAATCACTAAACGACTATGCAAACATCAACGGATCCATCCATCCATCCATTCATTCATCCATCCATCCGTCCGTTCGTCCGTCCACATCATCAACGTCATATGATAATCTTCATCAACTTCATTTCCTTCGCCCTATACAGAAAGAAGTCTGGCAGAATATGTTAAGATACTCAAGGCAGAGTGACAGCGATAAGTTGTTGTTGGGTGTCTCGAGATTTTTCTGCAATACCACCCTACCACCAATTGCAAAAGATGCAGCGCCAGAGCCATCAAGCCCAAACCTATGTCATCAACAGCTTCTTCTTTTCTGCTGTTGATATTGTTCCGACAAAATGTTGTTGATTATTTTGCAAATAATAGTTGACATTATACAAAAATGACTTTTTAATATGATAAAAAATTATACTAAATGAGCAGCATCGTCGTCGTCGATGTCGTCTGAGGATGCTGAGAGGATGTGTGAATGGGTAAGAGGCGAGAAAATTTCAAAATATTTAATATGACATCCAATGTATGCGTTATGGGCTGCTGCTAAGTATATGTACATACGAAGAGCAGAATATTGTTTGTTGCAAGTGTTCATGCTGATTTGCATAACATCGATAATGAGATTGAGGTCCGCAATGCGAGGAGGTCTGATTGCAAATAAGAAAAGACAAAGCGATCAATAAGCTAAGACCCCAAAAAAGAAATTGTAGAATAGATTATTTTTATTTATATACAATTTCGAAGTTCGAAGGACCAAAAATCGACTAGCTAGTCGCCTAAGACTTCAGCTAGCTCACGAACCTTCAACCGACGGCCATCTAATACCATTTTGTGGATTTTTTTTAACTATTTCTGGCGTGGACACCTCAGTTGGTCGACCACTTGCCAGCTTGTACGGCCCCATTTAAACTCTGCTACCCAATATTTTATAGCTGTAAACGAAAGGGCAGAATCCCTCAAAGTATAATCAAGATCGGTTTTAATATTGGTTGCATTGAGACCTTTCAAATGAAAGTATTGTATTACATATCGCATTAGTTTTTCATACAACATTGGTACTGTCAAACAACTGCTCGAAGGACCAAAAAGTAGAAAATTAACCTTGTGCTTAAATGTATGCTATTCGTACACGGGGAAAAACAGGAAACAAAATATGTTAGGGAGCTAAATTTAAATAAAATATACTTTGGTGGAAATATTTAATATTTATATACCGGAAAACATGTTTGAATATCTCGTTTATCAATATTATTTTTTTTGGGAATTTTGGTGCAGATTATCCCAAAAAAGGGGAAATATTTAAAAGGTTACAGAATTTGTTTTTCGACTTATAGGAAACCAGTAAGGAAAGGCAGAAAGTCGGACGGGGCCGACTATATAATACCCTACACCTCCCTAACAATGCGATAAGGGTTATTGCGATAATAATTTGGAATAATTGGTAAATGGGTAAGAACATATATATGCTGATATATCTAATTCTGAACCGATAATCGCTAAATTAAGCAATATTCGATCCTAAATTGAGAAACATCTTTCTGGAGAATTTTGTAATGATCGGAAGTAAAGTACAACTTCTATAGCGCTTTGTAACCAAATCAGGAGGAACATATATATGGAGCTTATATATAAATCTGAATCGATTTATATATAAGCTGAATCATTCATGTAAAATAGAAACCTCTTTCTGTCGAATTTCGTACTGATCGGATATAAAATACAGTCTCTACAGCGCTTGAATGTCAAATCGGTGCTAACATATATATGGGGGCTATATCTAAATCTGAACCGATTATCTCAAAATTTGGCAGTATTCATTCGTGTAATAAGAAACCTCTTTCTGTGGAATTTCGCTGTGATCGGATATAAAATACAGTTTCTACAGCTATTGAATTTCAAATCGGGGGTAACATATATATGGGGGCTATATCTAAATCTGAACCGATTTTTTTTTTCGAATTTGGCAGTATTCCTTCATGTAATAAGAAACCTCTTTCTGCCGAATTTCGTACTGATTGGATATAAAATACAGTTTCTACAGCGCTTACATGTCAAATCGGGTGCAACATATATATGGGGGCTATATATAAATCTGAACCGATTTCCCCCAAATTTTGTATTGTATCTAAGTGTATCACGATACTACTCTCTGTCAATTTTTGTACAAATCGGTTACAAAATGTTGCTTATACAGTGCATATATGCCAAATCGGAGGTACATATATATGGGAGCTATATGTAAATCTGAACCGATTTTAACCAAATTCAATAGGGATCGTCCTTGGGCCTAAAAAAAGATATGTGCAAAGTTTCGTTGAGATCGGACCATAATTGCGACCTGTACTTTGATTACAAGAATACGTCTACAGACGGACAGACAGGCAGACAGACGGACATAGCTAAATCGACTCAAAAAGTGATTACAAGTCGATCGGTATAATAAACAATGGGTCTATCTCTTCTCCTTTTGGATGTTACAAACAAATGCACAAAGTCATAATACCCTGTACCACAGTGTGGTGTAGGGTATAAAAAGTTAATGTTCCCAAATATAATATGTTTCCGGAAAATATACTACAGAAGCGATTTTTTTCTTAGGTTAGAATGCCAAAATGATAAATTGTAGAAGTAATAATTAAATAAATATTTTGTTTAATCCATTTCGTGTTCATCAATTGATTTAGAACAAAGTAGCAGACATTTAGGTCAGGTCGGAGTGATCAGTCTTCTGTTGTTGCCACATTTTTTTTTAAAAGAAATAAACATTTTCTTTCCCTTTTAAAATTACAGATTTTCTTTCCCTTTCAAAATCGCAGATTTTCACTTTTCACCACAATTCTTGATACTCCTTTAGCAGGCTTTCGCCCTGCCACAAGTCCTGGCTTAAAGCGAGCAAAGGCCTTCATTTAACACATTTATTTATTTATGAAGATTGCACTACAGCGTATACAAGTACATACACTTTTATTCAATTTAAAAAATAAATCTTCATCAATATGCAATAGCACAACGATCTGCCTGGCTCATTGCCGGCCCAAAATGCCACTCCAAATAAGCGGTAATTGAAACTTATTGCTCGCCAACGGTTCACGTATGTTGCGGCGGCCAATGGAAAACGGGGCGCGCGCCTTGCAAACACTACCCACCGGGTTTAATTCCGCGAAGCGATGTTGCATGCAACATCATGGCTGCGTATGGACGGACAATAACATCACTTAAAATTCAATTTCTCATAAAGACCCTCACACAGCCCATATAAAATACAACAGAAAAGGTTGTGCGTTGATTTTTAAAATAAAAATCCCAAAAAGAAATAAATGAAATTAAGCAAAAACGGAAAGTAGGGGATGACCGGTCAGCCGTAGGGAGAATGCGAAAAGTAATGATGATGGGAAGAAAAACAGCAAGCGAAAGAGAGAGAGAGAGAGGAAAAATCACTGGCATAATCTGTTTAAAATCATTTAAAGTGGCAAAGACATCCAAACAAATGGACAGACAGAAAGGCATGTAGACGCCACACACTATATTATGGATCCCTCGGCCTCACGGTTTCCCTACACACAATAATAATGCCGATTGTTTGCGCGTCACTCAGTCAGTCCGCCTGTCCGTCCGTCCATCCATCCGTTCATGCATGGGTCCGCGCTTCCATGAGCTAAAGCCTGGCGTGATCTGCTGGTTGGTTACATTGACACATAAATTGACCTGACTGATGATAAATACCGCCTCAATAACTATACGATGGCTTGGATTGACTTGGCTTGACTGCCTGCCTGCCAGGCTGACTGGTTGGCTGATGGACTGAAAATACTCTGGCATGGAATGGTGAGATCCGTGATTCATTTTACTACTTTTACAATTACATTGTATTGTAAATTAAATTAAGCATACATATAGGATGTTATACATACATACATGCATACGTACAGATAAGGGTGAGACCGAGAACAAAATCTAGGCTACATTAATGGTATTTTTTGTTATTACTTTATACAATGTTGTTTTTTTGCAACTGCGGATGTTATGAACAATTTTATGAACTAAATTAAAATTAAAAAACAATATTGAGAACTTGGGGAGAAGTTCATTCTATATTTCAATTTTCACTGGAAAAAATTTAATTTGTATAGGTTAGACTGTCGAGTAATTGCTCGAAGGACCAAAAAAAAAACAGAAGTTATACTTTTGGCCTAAATGTATGCAAGAATTTTTTTGACTGGTCAATGAATCAAGTCTGATTACATACAGAAAAGCTCGCTAGAATTTAATTAACCATGTCTCATCACTCCATAGAGTGGATTTTAAATACAAATATGCTTATACACTATTTTTGCCATTCAAAGGAAGGACCAAACAAATAACTCAAAACTTAGGTCTGAAAACTGAGACCACCGCATTTGCAATATTGAATAACTGCTCGAAGGACCAAAAAATAAGAATTTACGATTTGCGAAAATGAATGATAACTGAAAGCAATCAAATAGTGTACGAAATTAGGTTAGATTAGGTTGAAAGAGAGGAAAGGTTCTAACGTCTCATGTCCCTGGACCTACACTTAAGGCAGTGGAACTGCCAGTTATTTAAGATCTTTTAACCCTCAAGTTATAGAACATCGGTACTATACACTAATTTCCTCATTATTTTCCGATCATATCATTTGAGACCAGACAGATCTGGTAATGTGTCAGACCCAAAGATTCGGATAATTTCATGCAAGAAATTAAATACAGGGTTTTCCAATAAGAGTGATATGATTTCTTTGAAAAAAAACACACTTATTGTTAAGGAAATTCAAACGTTTTTTATTTAATGTGAAGAACAATCTATACAATTAAGTTCTAAATAAAACGTCATTCAAATGGCCTCCACGACTTCTTCTGCAGGAACGAATTCGATGAATCCAATTTTCGAGCACTTTTTCCATTAAATAAAGTCGTATGTCATAAATGGCTCGTTCAATATTGTCTTGTAAAGCTTGAAGAGAGTCTGGTTTATTTCGAAAGACCAATGACTTCAAATAACCCCACAAGAAATAGTCTAATGGTGGTAAATCACAAATTCAATGTCATAATTTCTTGAAATAATCGAATCTCCAAACTTTTCTCGCAACAATTCAATTGTTTCATTTGCTGTGTGGCACGTAGCCACAATCGGTCAATGGCAAAAAGATAGCTCTTAACGAGAGCTAAAATATTGTTCATGGGTGTCAAGGTCGACTGGATTTTTAGGATTTAAAAAAAATGGAGTAAGCGCACGAAAAGTTGCAATTGGGGAACGATTATTTTGCTAATAAAACTGAATAATTTGTAAACGTTGTTCTTGCGCATATCTCTCCATGATGATATTGTACACACTACTGAATACAATGAAAAACAAATGACAGATCATGACATATTACAAATGGCCGAAACGTCACTTCAAAATCGTAGCATCCCTATTGGAAAACCTGTTATAAAGAAATAATCGACCAAAGTGCCCAACAATCCATATAAATACATAAACAATATCTAGTACTTCTATAGTGTCGATGTTGGCCATAAAGAAGCTGCAGTAGATTATTGATATGTAAAAACCCGCCTTAAATAACTGTTCGAAAGACCAACAAATATTTTGGAACATGATCGGATTATAAACTGGAGTCAGGCCAATAAGCTACAATGCTCTAAAGCAGGGCTTCTCAGTCGTTTTGGCTCTGCGGCTCTCTTGAAGTCCTTTAAACATGTGAAACTAAGATTCCCACATATGAAGGTCAGCTATAAACGGTTCCACTGGAGTTTCAAAAGGGCTCCCCAATTTTTGAATAAATTTATGTAAAGAAATACTTAGATCGAAGGACCAAAAAGCTATGTCGCAAAATACTCCTGTTGAGTTTGTGTTGTCTACAATAGTTATATAATCCACGTACCACAATTGTTGCTATCAAAAGGTCGTTTACGCTGTTAATTAACTTGCTCGAAAGACCAAAAAAGTTTGAGATTTACAGTTACCTAAGTTGGTTGATGAACCAAAATGTGATTTAGCACCAAAACTCAATATAATTAATAAATTATGGTGATTTCGGTTTGAAAAAAATGTTGCCCGCCGACGCGAAATTCTGAAAGATATATTTGTCCTTTTCAGTTAGAACTGATGTAGTCCCCCGAATCAGACTTAACTCATACTTAAAAATTCCAAAATGTTGTGTAAAAGTCTAAGTTTCCGAGAAAAGTACAAAGAAAATTATGCACTTTTTGCAGAAAAAAAATCACGATTAATATATATATATATTCGATAAAGTCATTTTCGATCATACATATGCTGCTATTTGCTTGAAAGATCACAATTGTTATTGTTATTTAAAAGTTCTGTTCAATGTTAAGTGACTGCTCGAAGGACCAAAAGATAACCTTCATTTTCTAATAAAGACTTTAGTAAAGTTTAAAAAAATTCTGTTGAATTAAAGCCCTTTAAAAACTATGAACATTTTGCTTTGCTTGTATACAGTTTCATTTAAAAACAAAAATGTCACGTATGACAATATGTATACACTATTGCCGTAAAGACATTGAGTTTACAGCTATAACAAAAATACGTTTCCTGTTGTATGTATTAAGGTAAGTACACACGATTTGCAGATCGGACAACATTGCCAGAAAAATGCAACCCTGTGAATTTACAACCGTGTGAACATACAATTTTTGTTTTGCAACGTTAGCAGAAAAATTATTGCGAGATAATTTGCAGATTGTTATATGTGCGAAGTTTATGCATGTGGCAACGGCGCCATTGCCAGAAAAACATTTTATTTGCAACAATGTCTATAACGTATTTTTATTGGCAATCCTGCATATAAATATTTACAAAATATATTGTAAATATATGAAATTGTAAAGTTTTCTTGCAATCGTCTGAACTGTCAATTCACCTTTGCCTAACAATCTGTCATTGTCCGTATATTTGCAGCACTTTAACAGGGTTGATAACGTTTGCCGATCTGGCAATCCTCTATACTCAGCTTTAGTTAATCACGAGAATTTATACCCTAGATATTAGTACCACAAAAGGATATGCGCGATGAACGGCCTTTCTTCTCTCTGTTCGTATTTCTCTACGTAATTTTTTTGTTTCTGAATAAAACTGTGTACACCAAATGCAAAATGTTTTTAAAAGGGAATCATATAGATTTTTTTAAATTGTAGGGCGTAGAAACTGCTATGAGTGAAGCCGTCATTAGAAAATTTACATTGTATAAACTACCGGCATATGTAGTGCTCGTTGAGACCTACACAGAGAAGTATCGCATGTTACGATCGAGCAACAAAGAAATTACGATAAAACCACGATTTTGGGCCGATTTCGTGGGCTCGGAAAAATATGTTTTTGCTATTGTCTGTAAGTGAGCTTTGATATTCCGTATCGCATTTTTTTTACATGGAGGCCAAGCCGACCTACTGTATTTGTTCATAACGCATATGAAAATATTCATAAGTATTATGGAATATATAAAATGTCCAGGCATTCTACATGAGTATTCCTATAAGTGAATAACAATTCTCAGAACCAGTTTTATCCGTGTTTTTTTTATTGAAATGGTTAACTGAAGCTGTTGATAATGAATATGAACAATTATAAATAAACATACGTATTTCAAAGAGTAGTGCGAAATTCCAAAAGTCTTTATTGATTACAATTTTATCCAAAATAAATTTTAATATGTATCTATATTCATTCGAATCCAATATTTTATTTTTCCAAAATTCAGATTAAGAAATTTTCACCTTTTCGAAATGTAGTATTCCACACCCAAATGTGCTGCCCACTTTGAGCATGTGAATAACATCATTGAAAATTCGCCTATACATACAACAACCACCCCCACAAAATTTTCTATATATCTATTTTTTCAAATCCATAAATTACTCAGTCCAATTGGAATATAAAAATAGAAAATTTACTAAGAAAACAACTAACAACCATAACAAAACTAAAGAAACAAAACACAAAACAAAAAAATCGAAAAACACACCTGAGTTGTTTGTTTTTATATTTAAGAGCAGAAAATTTGGGGATGTGAGTGTGAAAATTAGTATGACGGGAAAGCGAAGTGACTGACTGATAGATAGACAGACGATGATGAGATAGTGACGCAAGGTAATGGAGGTGGAGGAAACGCGGTGGTGACGGCGGCATTGGCGGTGGTTGCAGTATTTTCTGATGTAAAAATAAATATTTATTTTTGAAATATTAAGTCAAATATTTTCTTTTCTACTCAGAGAAGATGATGATGACGACGATGATGGCGATAATGAGGTTAGGATGAGCGGTGATGGAAAAAGCAAAAATATGCCGTTTAGTTCAATTATATTTTTGCTGCACGTGCTAATGACTGTCCCAAGGAACGGACGACCTAGAGAGGCTTTGTCATGTTTCAGATGAATGTATAATGTTTAATAACTTGTATGTTTAAAGAAAGATATGCACATCTGTTAGATTTTTTGAAGCAGAATTTGAATTCATTTATTTGTCTAAACACTTAGTTTTAAAAAATTGGGGATTTGATAGTCCCTAACGAAAAAGCTAATAAAAAACAATCAAAATAGTGAACAAGGCTTTGTTTAGCATTTGTAATCTAATGCCATAGATGCTAGTGAAAGGGATAGTATAGAGAAATGATTAGCTGGAAGGACCAAAATTCATAAAATTAATATTTCGATATATATAATTGTGTGACCATTAAATGACAAAAAGTTTTACTATCTAAAAACCCATTTTGCAGTATCAAGACAATGCTCGAAGGACCAAAATATAAAATTTTCGAAAAATTATCAAATGAGATTATAGTTTTACTATCTAAAACCCCCTTTGGAAGTATCAAGATAATGCTCGAAGGACCAAAAAATAAAACTTTTGAAATATTATCAAATGAGACTAAATTGGTTAGACAAGAAAAGACAAACCAATAATCTATAGTGTCTTTACAAGCCCAACAGATTTTTAGAAGATATGTAAAGAAATAATGTGCTCGAAGGACCAA
>OZ005734.1:87665720-87670720 GCA_963930755.1 Eudasyphora cyanicolor | reverse complement strand
GGGGAATTTATTTCAATGGCAACAAGAAGAGAGAATGTATATGTGGCGGATTAAATCCTTTGTGGAAGGAATTTTTATGATGCCACCGCCGTTTTCTGCTGTTTGATGGTCGTTTGTATGTATATTGTGTTTGTTATTTATTTTTTTGATGTTGTGGAAAGGATCTCTTGAAAAGTGTATATGAGAATTTTTTAATCAAAATTCTTGTAAATAATTAATATGAAATATTAAATGGCATACAAAAGGTATGCGCAGCACATGTAAATAATACGTTTCTGTATGGTATAGTATGTGGATGAGTGAAATTTCCTTTTCATAAAGAATGAACAAAAAAAGAAAATTCAGCATAGCATACAGATAGGCTTTTATCACTGAAATCCCTCACACGTTCAAGGTATTCCATTTCGTCGCGTTGTGTTCCCTTCTCCATTACAAATTAACAAATAAAGCTGAAGGTTTCTGCTTCTTCTTTGGCATAGCATACTTTCCGGAGCAAAATGCTCGAAGAATGTTTCTTTCAACAACTTAAATGTATAATCTGCTGTTGGTTATATGGCGATGGACGAAGTGCGAGAAGAAAGTTTGCAAAAAATATTGGTTTTTCTTTAAAGTATGCAAATTGAAAGCCTGAAAATATGCTTTAATTAAGATTGTAATTTGAAGCCTAAATTTATGTTATAATTATGGAAGGTAAAAATGCTAAGTCATACAACTTGATCGTATTTCTCAAATTAGCAGAAGAAAGTTTCCTAAAAGTATTGAATTATTTTTAATTAATAAAAATGAAAAGCTTGCCGATATGCAATATGCAATAGAGAATGTTTAATTTAGAGGCCTTAAAGTATGCTAAATTTATAAGAGAAAAATAATGAAAATAAAAGCTCGCAAATATACACTATAGATTGTTTAAGTTCGAGGCCTAAAAGTATGCTAAATTTATAAGAAAAAATAATGAATGATAAAAAAATGACAAGAAATACATTGTTTTAATATTCTTCTGCAATTCTACTGTTCAAGCGAATGGAAAGCTCGAAGGTATACCATAGAAAAGGATGAAATATATGAGGTCTAGAAGTATGCAATATTTATAAATAGAAATATAGCAGACAAATAAATACACACTATTTATATTTTTCATTTTGCTCTTTTAAAGTTGAGTCCCTAATTTTTTTTTCAATTTTTAAAAACCGATCACTTTTGTTGGTGTTTTTAGATTCCCTAATATAAGACTTCATTCATATTTATGTTGCCGTCCTCATAAAAGCACTTTTTCTCAGATTTGCATAACGACCTTTTAGGTGAAACAAATCTATAGCTTCCCTTGACGTAAAATCATAAGGACATGATATATGCCACAAAGAAAGATGCTAGCAGAACATTGACATGTTAATCATTATTTTTATAAATAATATTCACAAGGTATGTTCTTAATAAAACTTTCCCTCATCCCACCCCCTCATCATCACAAAAAAGCCCTACCACTTTTCCCAGCCAGAGAGCTCGAGTGATTGTCCTCATTTCCGAAGAATGTCACAGTTTAACAGCAAAGGACATGTATATGATTTAACTTGTCAAAGGGTAGAGATTATCGTAAAGTTACAAGGCAAAGGGGTTTAAGTAAGTACTCCCTAACGATTTGGTATTTGTAAAGAAATGAAGCAGGCAAAAAGGTCTCTAAAATAACTGTCATGTCTCATGTCTTCGGAACTGGGGAAACACTTATGCCAGAAGGCTTTCCGTAGTATCAGGACATAATTCCAAAAAGAACAGGATTTTCGTTATGAATAATTTCATATGTAATGCCAGAGGCCGGAAACGTTGGGAGAGTGGAAGGGGAGCGTGAGTAGATTAGTGTAACAAAAGTTACAGAAATATTAATTAGTTACATGTATAAAATCCCACTTTGGGCAAAATGTGTAAATGTGGAACCCCTAAAAATATGCTTCAATTTTTTATGACATAAATAAAATTGAGATTTTGTTGCTGCGCCTAATTTAAGCTGCTGACAAACAGGTACAGATGTAGATAAAATGTGAGGTATACTTTAGGGATAAATATTAAAAACCAAAATGAGAAGATGGACCAGCAAGCAAACGAAATGAGATTATAAACTGTAAATTTATTCCGTATGTCATAAAATCCTCATAATAAAAAATCTTAAGCATAAAAAAATTCGCCCAAAACTGTGGCATACTTTCAGGTTTCAATGTCGAATAAACTTTCTCCAAATTCCTGCTAATGTCATTTATAATGTACCACTTGCCGAGCTAACATACAAAAGTTTACCATAAGGTAAACTAATCACTGATATGAAACTAAATGATGCCGAAAATGTGAAGCATATTTTTGAGGGGGGAGAAAATGAGAAATTGAATGAGCAGAAAATAAGTGAACTTGCTAAAGCGATTAAATTGCCATTGGAAACAAGAAATGGCAAACGAAAAAGAAAATTAAAAACGACTTCACATTTGAATGCTTGCGAACATTGCATAAGCTTTCAAGGACAATTAACTTTTGCGGGCGAAAACTTAAAAGTATACTTTTCAGAGTTTTTTTTTAAATAATGCAATGTTATTGCAATAAAGAAAAAAACTAAACTTTCAATTTTTACCAGGAAAATAGTTTTGAATTCTGCTAAAGAAAAGCTGTGCATAGTTTTAGGGGTACTATGAAAGTTAGACAAATTGGAGTATACTTAAAGGCGTATAGGAAGTAAAGGTAATTAAGGAAATGCATGGAATTCAAAACTATAAAAAGTAAAAGAAAAAACGGAAAATTTAAAACGAAGAGAATGTGTAACACAGTTGAGCTATGAAATCAATTCATTTGGAGCACATTTGTACATATTTTTAAAAAGTGCCTACAGAAAGTGTAGAATAATATCATAACACTAGTTTTCAAAAATTTTGCCGAAGGACTGTGCATAAATTTTCTGGTTTAATTTGCAATAATTTTTTTAAATTCCAGTTTTCATGGAAGGTACCTTTAGTATTTGGGCCATATTTTTTGAAGTATAAGCCCGATAGAGCCGGCAAATTTAGGCAAACGTTGGAAATACGCCTTTCGCGTAGAGAAAAGGATGTAGTAATAGTCATTTCAAAAAATTACAAAAAATGTGAGACAGGCCGACGGACATTGGCCTAGGTAAAGTTATGAATAGCAAGACAAACGTTAATGTATGATTTTGCGTTTCCTGCTTTATACTAATATTTATAGCATACTTTTCGGCGCTTCATTGCACTGAAACAGTATACAAATATATGAGTGAAAGGCTCTTTCTCAAGAAGTGAAGAGTAACAAGTATAATTAATTTGGTATAGTATAATATTTAAAATGTAGATATGACTTTTGAGTTTCCGTTCTGTAAGTAAAAAAATCCCTTGCATACCTTTTTTGGCGCCATGAAGAATTTTTGAATGTCAATAAAGACCAGACTATTTCCTTTATTGTACTTTCCTCGTATTTACAAGCCTTTGCACACATTGCTTTGATTAAGTTACACATAACCTTTCATTGAATCCAATCATAATTTCACAAATATCCAAAAATCTGTGGTTAAAAATGCCAAAAATTAAATATATTATAAGTAAAATTAATCATAGTAAACCTCCCGTTTTGATTTAGTTAGAAACAAAATCCATTGCAGATCTTTCAGGCGCCGTGAAGAATTTTCTTGTTGATTTGATCAGTTCTGTTAGTAAGTATTTTTTTGATGTTAAAAATAAGATTGTCTTTACTGCCAATTTTTAAGCTTTCATTGCATTTACAAGCCTTTAAATAAATTATTTTGATTAAAATCAGAGATATCAAATTAGCTATGCTGAAAAATGCCAAACACTTCAATATATTTTAAGTATACTAAATCATAACAGAATTCCAATTTTCGATTAAGTTAAAAACAAAATTCATTGCATACCTTTCAGGCGCCTTCAAGAAATTTCTTGTTGATTTTAAACCCCTACCTTACTTACATATTTTGATTAATTCAATCTTTATACAATATTTTTCTAACTGCATGGAGTTTCCCTGTTCTTTGCCATTTTCTCTTTCGCATTAGCCGACAGCTGTCAACGCATTGACTTTAATATAACAAAAAATAATACGACAGTCTTACAAAATCTAAACATATTTATAGAAATTCTTGTTTTACTGTTTTTAGAAAAATAGACGACACTTTTGTCACTCTTCAAAATGACTTTTATTACTTGATAATATTTCCACCATATTGCGACAAGCTGTTGAAAATATAAACATAGAGGAGAAACCAGGACATTTTGCGAAAGGGGCGGCAAAAGCTCTGACAATTGGAATGAAAACGAAACTGAAACATGAAACAGAAAAAATGACTAGGAGGATTGTGATAAAGACAAAGGCAAACTAAACGAAACAGAAATATAGGTGGCGCTGGAATGATACGCTGATGATAATAGTGGTGGCGGCAGCAGCGTTGGTGGTGATGACAATGGCATAATAGGAACAGCTTAAGCTGTTCCTTTACAAGCTGGGCTACTGTGACAGCAGTGGCAATAGCATTCTTCAATGTCCTGGCTGGTATCCTTTTTTTCTTTTGCA
The DNA here is from genome assembly GCA_963930755.1 of Eudasyphora cyanicolor. Classification (NCBI taxonomy): domain Eukaryota; kingdom Metazoa; phylum Arthropoda; class Insecta; order Diptera; family Muscidae; genus Eudasyphora; species Eudasyphora cyanicolor. The sequence goes on along the minus strand of OZ005734.1, from coordinate 87,666,148 downwards.
TTGCCTTGAAGAGAATCAGTATCATACCAGGACTTTTTCTGACTATGATGAAAGAGCTCTTCTTCTTTTCCCTTAGCATTTATGTTTATATATAACGAACGATCTGTGTGTTTGAGAGTGTGTGTCTGTGAATTGAATACCAGAAAGGCGGGGGGGAGGATGTTCTCCATACAATACAATGACATTGATTGATGATGATTAATAATGTTGCATTTTTATTGCTTTAATTTTCGTTTCGAAACAAAATATTTTCTTTTCTTTCCTGTCTGTCGGTCGGCTGCTTCCCAAGCTTCTTTCATTCATTTTTATTTTCACTGCTGAGCAACAAGCAAAAAATATATGTATAAACGTCATAAGAAGAATGAAATCTTTTCATGTATGTTTTCCCTTATCCTGATTGTGTTACTTTCTGCAAGTGAAAGATTGAA